>PVIA01000152.1:20550-70082 GCA_004024845.1 Tonatia bakeri | reverse complement strand
CACCTTATCAGGAATAGTTGACTGTGCACCCACACCACAAAGAGAGAATGTATGTACCACAAAATTATTGTCAAACACTTTGACACAAGGACTCCCAAAGGCATAAGGGAAAATCTCTTCCAACCCCACGTGCCTGCTAGTGTGAGACCTAGAATTTCCATTTCTTAAAGCAGCTGCCTGTTTTGCTCAGTTTCACAATTCTCTCCCTAATACCCCGAAGTATATTTATGGTTTGAGAAGCACAAGTCAAACCCTTTATATCCCAATCTCTCTTTCATTCCTTAACATTCAGTAGAACATTCTTCAAGTATTACCAAAGGGCGTGTCTTGTGGAAAACAGAATCATATGCATACCAAGTCCTATCAGGTATTACTTTAACTAAACATTCTGTTATTTTTAATGCTAAAATATTTAAATCACATCTTTCCAAGTACTCGAAACTATTAAAAATAATCGAGAAAGTATATTAGACAATGCACTGTTAACAGTTTGCCTTACACTTGCCTTACTGCTGCCCTGGGTGAGCGCTGCAAGGACGGCTGCGGGCCCTTTAAGAGCAGCCGCCCCAGACCAGCTGGGACTCAAGATGGCGGCAGCGGAATCAGCAGCTGCACTAACCTCCTCTCGCACCAAAATGGAATTACAACTAAATCATAGAAAAGTCGCGCTGAGTAGCCAATTGAAGATTAGCTGGACAGAAGCCTTATAACCAAGGACTCACCAAAGAAGCCATGGAGACTGGTAGGAAGTGTGGGGGCATGAGAGGGCTGGCCAGGTTCCAAAGAGTGGCAGCTCAAGTTCTAGAAAGATACCTCAGCCAGGGATGGGGAGGTGCTCCCCCAGAAGTGTGGGGCCCAAACTCCAGGCTGGGCTCCCCAACCTAGACCACCAGACCTGGGAAAGGCACCCAAATAAAGTCTGACTGTGAGAAGCAGTAGGGCTTCTGTCTGCCAGGGAGAGACAGCTGGAGAGGCGGGTATCCTCTCAAAGGGCCAGTGCACAACATTTTTCTCACGGCCACTTACCCAGGCTCTGGAGAAGGGAGGACAGAGCGAACTAGAACCACATGAGGAAAGCAAACTGGAACCATCGGATGTCCCTGGAGAGAGTGCTGAAGGGTAGCCGCCACGTGCTGAGTCGTTCCCCAGACTTCAGAAGCCCCCTTTCTTGCGCAGTACTCTCCCTTCCATGCAGCATCAGGCTGAAGGGAAGCAGTAGCCATACCCACTAGTTTCCCTCTCGCCTAACGCTGAGGAGCTTATGCCCTGCTGAGAAGTACAGCTGGAGGCTATTTCAGTGAGTAAGCCCACCTGGGAGCCTGGAGGCGGTGGTAGATCTCTGGGTGCTCTGAAATGTTTGCTGACGTGCCCGTGCCCTGGAGCTGGTAAAAACTGGCCTTGATGTATACCTTGGTCCCTTCCACATGCACCTAGGCCCAGCAGAGGGAGCTACAAGCTGTGGATCAGTGACAGCTCCGAACAGGTTATCACAGGCAGCATCTGACGTAGGACTGCATCAGAGTTCCTCTGAAGAGGCCCAGACCCAATACCCAGTGCCCCACTTCAGAAAAACAAAACAAAGATCTAATAAACTTCACAAGCAACATATCCACAGGGAACTCTCAGCAGGCACCAAACATTCCTGAGGTGAATTCTGCTTTGTGTGATCAGCACCTGCGTGGCACCATGCACTCTATGTTGGGGACTGAGCCTCAGAGTCAGCCAGACCGAAGGCTGATCTCATTCATGCACAGGCAAATAGCAATCAAGACTCAGTTACAACAGGAGCCTCCATATAATGTGCACAAGGGATATTGCTAGAGCGCCCAGTTCAGGTGATCAGGGAGCCAGCACCACTGCATAAGGCAACCCTACCAAGACTGGGAGTCATAGCAGATCTAACCAATACATAGAAACAAACACAAACTGGCAGCCAAAATAGGAAGACAAAGAAATAGCCCCCAAATTAAAGAACAAAAGAAATCTTCAGAGAAAAGCTAAATGAAGTAAAAACAAAAAATTTAACAGATATAGAGTTCAAAGTAATGATTATAAGGATGCTCAACAGCATAAAAAAAGGACATAGTAACCATAAAGAGGGACCAGTCAAAAACAAAGAATGTCATATCAAAAAAAAAAAAATAATATACGGGCAGGAAAAACAGTGGGTTAGGTAAAGCAGAAAACTGAATCAGCAATTAAGAAAATACAGTAGAAAAAAACACCCTGTTAGAGCAATAAAAAGAAAAGAATTCTTTAAAAAAGGATAGTTTAAGGAATTCTGGAGACAAAATGAAACACAACAACATCCACATCATATGGGTACAGAAAGAGAAGACAGACAGCAAGGGATCAAGAACATGTTTGAAGAAATAATGACCAAAAGTTTCCCTAACCTGGTTAAGAAAAAGGACACACATGTCCTGAAAGTGCAGAGTCCCAAACAAGATAGCCCCAGAGATATCACAGCAAGACACATCATAATTTAAAAAGCAAATGTTAAAAACAAAGACAATCTTAAAACCCTCCCTCTACAAGGGAGCTTCCATAAGAGTGTCAGCTGGTTTCTCAACAGAAACATTTCAGGCCAGAAGGGACTGGCATGAAATATTCAAAGTCATGAAAAGAAAGGACCTACAACCAAGGCTATTTTACCCAGCAAGCCTATCACTTAATATTGAAGGAGAAATGAAGAGTTTTTCAGGAAAGAAAAAGCCAGTATTATCCTAATTTAAAAAAAAAAAGATAAAAACATTACAAAAATAGAAAATTATAAGCCAATATCCCTGATGAGGATAAATGCTAAAATCCTCAAGAAAATATTAGCAAACCCAGATCCAGCAATGCATTAAAAAGATCATACACAATGATCAAGAAGGATTTATTCTGGGGATGAGAGATTGGTGTAATATCTGCCAATGAATAAATGCAATACATCACATGAAACGAAGGATAAAAATCACATGATCATATCAATAGATACAGAAAAAGCATCTGATAATCATGCTCAAAAACTACAAGTGTTCCCCTTAATATTGGAAACAAGACAGTACCACTCTTATTCAACATAGTACTAAAGTCCTAGCCACAGCAATCAGACAAGAAGACATAACAGGCATCCAAATTGGAAAAACAGAAGTAAAACTCATTATTTGCAGAGGACAAGATACTGTATATAGAGGACCCTAAAATTCCACCAAAAAACTGTAACTGATAAATGAATACAGTAAAGTAGCAGGATACAAAATAAATATCCAGAAATTAATTACATTTTTATATGCCAATAAGGAACTATCAGAAAGAGTAACTAAGAAAACAACCCCATTTACAATTGCTTCAAAAATAATAAAATACCTACAAATAAACTTAACCAAGAATATAAAAGACCACCCTGGCTGGTGTGACTGAGTGGATTAAGTGCCAGCCTGGGAACCAAAGGGTCACTGATCCGATTCCATGTCATGGCTCATGCCTGGGTTGCAGGCCAAGTACCCAGTAGGGAGCATGTGAGAGGCAACCGCAACCACATATTGATGTTTCTTTCTATCTCTTTCTCCCTCTCTTCCCCTCTGTCTAAAAATAAATAAATAAAAATATTTTTAAAAGAATGTAAAAGACCCATACTCAGAAAATTCTAAGACTCTGAAGAAATTGAACATGATACAAATAAATGTAATCATATACCATGTTAATGGATAGGAAGAATTAACATCATTAAAACGTTCTTACTACTCAAGAAAATCTACAGAGTGAACAAATCCTTATCAAGATAACAATGGCATATTTCAAAGAGCTAAAACAAATATTTCAAACATTTATATGAAACCAGAAAAGCAGTTGGAGGAATCACAGTACCTAATATCAAACTATACTACAAGTCCACAGTAATCAAAACAACATGGTACTAGCATATAAATAGACATGTAGATCAATGGAACAAAATACAGAGCCCAGAAATAAACTGATGCCTTTACTGTCAATTAATATTTGATGATAAGAGGAAACAAGCAATCTTTAGCAAACAAGGGGCTAAAGATAGTCTTTCAGTAATGGTGTTGGGAAAACTGGGTGGATACATGCAAAAAAAAAATAAAACTTAACCACCTTCTTACACCACACACAAGAATAAAGTCAAAATGGATTAAAGACTTAAATGTTAGACTTGAAACCATAAAAATCCTAGAAAAAATCATAGGCAGCAAAATCACAGACATTTCTCAAAGCAATGTTTTTTTCCGATATATCTACTTGGGCAAGGGAAACAAAAGAAAAAATAAACAAATGGGACTACATCAAACTAAAAAGGTTTTGGACAACAAAGGAAACCATCAACAATATGTTCTACCACAGAATGGGAGAACATATTCACCAATGATACATCTATAAAGGGTTAATATCCATAATTTATAAAGAACTTATAAACCTCAACACCCAAAAAACAATCCATTTTTTTAAATGGGCAAAGAACCTGAACAAACCCTTTTCCAAAAAGGAAATACAGAGGGCCAATAGACATATAATAAGATGCCCAATGTCACTAATCATCAAAGAAATTCAAATTAAAACCACAATGATGTATCACGTCACACCTGTCAGAATGACTATCATCAATAAACTAGCAAACAAGTGTTGGCGAGGATGTGGAGAAAGGGGAACGCTACACTTGTGCACTGTTGGTAGGAGTGCAGATTGGTGCAGACGCTGGAAAGGTATATGAATTACCACAAAAAAATGAAAATGGAATTGCCTTAAGACCCAGTGATTCCACTTCTCAGAGTTTATCCAAAGAAACCCAAAACGCTAATTCAAAAGAACATATGTAGACCTATTTTCATTGTGGTGATATTTACAGCTGCCAAGATTTAGGAGAAGCCCAAGTGTCCATCAGTACATGAGTGGCTAAAACAGCTATGGTACATTTACACAATGGATACTATTTTGACTAAAAATAGGAAAATTTTATACTTTGTGATAGCATGGATGGACCTGGAGAGCATTATGCTAAGTGAAAAAAGCCAGTCAGAGAGAAACAAATGCCAAATGATTCACTCATGTGGAATCCAATGAACAAAATGAACTTACAAGCAAAGTAGAGACAGACTCCTAGGTAGAGAACAGACTGACAGCTCTTACCACGGGTCAGGGACGTGGGGGCCTGGGGGATGGAGGGATTGAGCAAAGAAAGAGAAAAAAGAATAAGAACTTAAGAAAACAGATAACAGTATGACGATTGCAGTGGCAAGGGGAGTGGGAGGAGGTGGAAGAGGGTATAGGAAGAATAAATGGCAATGGGGAAAAAAGACATATTAGGCATCCAACGGAATTTTAGCTGCGAGAAATAGGTGAAAAGTTTCTGTCAAGCGGATGTCAGTTTAGTTACAAGAGGCAAACTTTTCTGACAGTTTCTGAACAAAGCAGGGGTTACTGAGTAACTGCTCCTACTATTTAGTAATTGACCCTAACAATAGTGAAAATTTGAGGAGAGAAGGTGTGCAGAGTAGTAACCAAAACAAACAAACAAAAAACCCCCACCTCAACTAATACAAAATGTCCAGGCACACAGTAGATAGAACATTATTTCTGCCTGGAGACCAATTCTTTCTCATTTGGCTAAAAAAGTGTCATGGAATTAAAATATATTAGATAGATGCTGCCTCTAAGACACTTACCGAGAGACAAACATGGGAGATTTTGCTCATCTAGTGATAAGAATACCTGTATATCAATTTTAATAGTAGTTGTTCTATAGAGAGCTACATGTTAAATGTACCAAGAAAGCAACTGAGCATATATTCATTCATTCATATTTAGTTGATTTTGTCTTATCTAGTTACCATGCATTTTACCTTGCAGGTAGTTGGTTACTCAACATTCATTCAAGCAACGTGTAGAGCCTTTGCTAAGTCTAATCATGTTCAGTAAAGGTTAATGTTACTCCATTTAAAAAGGAGATCCTCCCAGTAAATTTTCTCAGTCTGTAGATCCCAGGGTCTGGAAAAAAACAATTCTCAGACTAGATAAATTTATAAAGTAGGGTCAAATGTAACTAAACTTCTATAAATCGGTTCTTGAATTGCGTCATTATAAATTTTCAATACACCTTATTGTTAAATTTTTGTATTTTTGCACTTGTGTTCATAAGTGAAATAAAAATTTTTAGTTTTTCATATCGTCTTTTGGTAAGATAATAATTGGCTTCATATAAGTTAAGCTTTCTTATTTTCTGTTTTCTACAATGATTCTTAAGTGACAATAGTATTTGCTATTCATTGAATTCATGATATCACTCCTGCAAAACTATCTAGGTCTAGAGTTTGATTTTAGTTACCATTTACAAATTCCATTTCTTTAATTGTTATTTGCTTAATCATAGTTTTTTATTAAAATTGGCATTTTTCTATTTGTGCAGAAATATGACCATTTATCTCATTAAATTTTCAAATTTATTACCATAAAATTACTTTAAATAGTCATTTCTAGTTTTTCTATGATAAATCAATAAATTATCCTTTTTGTTATTTAATTTGATTTTCTCTTCTTGACTATCCTTGCCTAATATTTTACCATAGTATTTTTTCCTGTTTTATTGAATTATAATTGACATGTAGCATGGTATTATTTTAAGTTGTTCAACAAACAGTTTGATCTATGTGTATGTTGTGAAATGATTACCACAGTAAGTTCAGTTAACATCCATCACCTTGCACAGTTATATGTGATATTATCTCAAATTTCTGCTCTGCATTTTGTTGATTTTTATCCATATCTCAATTCTTTATTTCTTATATCCTTGCACAATTGTTCTCTTTCCAACTTGTTGAGTGACCTCTTTGTTAATTTTCTGAAAACTATGCAAACCTATAAATTTCCTTATAAGTACTGTTTTAACCACATATTACAAAATGGGACAAGTAGTACCTTCAATGTCATTTAGTTCTAAATAGATGAGATTTTCTTCATATTCCTTTTTTATTTTATCTATTTTTAAGAGTTCATTAATACTTCCTGGCATAGTTAGTATACACATTTTGTTTTCCTTTGTTACTGACTTCACAGTTCTGAAGCTAATTCTCACAATAACTCTCAGTCTTTGATTCCAATAATTCTCATCTAGCATTGTGTCCAAGGTAAAATGTCCAGAATCTTTGGACTTACAAAATCAAGCTTTACTACATAGAAAATATCATAGGTTTTAAGAAAAACTATATAACTAAAATAGGATTTTTAAATGTTCACATAAATTTAGACATTTAAATAAAGAACAATTTCTCCCTTTTTCTTTAATTTTTTCCATGTAATGTTTTTTACAGTAGTTTGATCAAGACTTAAAAATATTTTAATGCATCTGAAATTGAAAGATCATATTATTTTGTGAGAATGTAACAGAACCACTATGGGTTCTATTGCCCGCCAGAGTCTTACTTATGAAAGGAAGCAACTATTTATTCAAAAGTTATACAGGTTTAGTATAATGGTAGAATTCTGCTATTAAATTCCAATTCCTTTAGAAACAAACAAAACCCACCCATAAACACACAGTCTTGCCTCCCCTTGACAAAACAGGCTAGTCGGGGGACTGTTTCTCAGGAAAATAACTGGAAGTCTGTAGCTCAGCTGGGAAGATTCCCATCTGTATTCTGGCTTCTTCTAGTCATCCATGTTCAGCTAGGCATCTGCTCTTAATCCAAAACCATATGGCTCCTCCTCATGGTGGACCGGTGGGGCTCCTTCTGCATCTTTCAAAAGATGTGGCTTCTCCCTCACAAGCCACATGGTAAAGAGAGCAACAGCTGCCCCTCATTTGGGTTCAAATCCAAGCATGGATCTTCCTCTGTAACTCCATTTCCAACTCCTCCCACACTGGGTTACCTCTGCCCTTCCCCGTATCTCCTGCCCTTCTTGGCTGCCATTGTTATTCTGGGCATGCCCGGCACTGTGATGTAGGAGCCCTGTAGGAGCCACCTCCAAGCCTCTCTTGCAGGCACAGTAAACCCCTTACAAATTAGAGTCACACCCATCTCCCTGGCTCTAAATGCAGCAGGCACAGCTAGTTAACATTACTAAAATACTGGTCAAGTTCTTTAGATATGCAGAGTAACTCTAAGTGACCCTGCTCCACTTGTTTCCCTTTCTCCCAAGCCAGGTTAGTGGGGGAGTGTCCCCATTTTTAGGGACCTTTAGCTTAGCACCCCATTATAAGGACAATAATGTGTTTCAACAGGTTAATAAAAATTTGATTGAGACAGTTCTGCAAATATATTACATATTTTTTCTTTGTGTTTATAATCATAAGGAGGCATGAATGACAAAGAAAATACCTTGATGATACTTCCATTAAAAAATATTTAGCCCTGACTGGTGTGGCGCAGTGGATTGGGTGCCTGCCTGCAAACCAAACAGTTGCTGGTTGGATTCCAAGTCAGGGCACATGCCTGGGTTGCAGGCCAGGTCCCTAGAAGGGGGCATGCAAGAGACAACCACATATTGATGTTTCTCTCCCTCTCTTTCTTCTCCCCTTCCCCTCTCTAAGACTGAATAAATAAAATATTTTTAAAATATTTTAAACCTTGACTCATTGTTATATCTACAATCTGCTAAAATTCATAAGGTGAATATTGTTCTCCATAAAATTTAATTGTTGTTTGAGAATCTACTTACTGTTATTGTATACTAATATTATTTTAATGCTAGGAAAAACTATTTTTAGTGCCTCAATACTACCTAAGTGAGAATGTTGTTCTAATGTCAATAGGGTATTTGATTATCCCATCCTAGTAGATAATAGGAAAAAATAAATGTAAACAAAAAAATTTAAATTGAACAATGAGTGGTTTTAATTTAAGCATTTTTTGCATTAGTACACTTACTAAAAAAGACAGTCAAAACAAAAAAAAAACGTCAAATCAAGTTACTATTTTTTACAAGATGACTATTCTGTTGCATTTTTAACAGTGACTATAATCTAAAAATAAACACATAGCATTTTCCTTTTACAAGCTGGATTTTTTATTAAATTTCATCTGAACTGCAAGGTTATGTTGCAATCTCAAAAAGTACCCCATGCAAAAAAGTACCCCATGCAAACAAGTGATTATATCAACTGGAAAATGTTCACAGGTCTAGTGTGGTTTCAAACCACTAAAATTTTTACCATAGCTTTGGTGATGATGGTTTTTGTTATGCAGTTTTCATCAACAAATTAAATTATAAAGTGTAAGGATATCATTGAAAAAATCTAACTTGGTTTGAAGATCACTGGTATACAGGGTCCAGCAGAAGTAAGGCCTGCTTGAGTGTGATTAGTAGGGTAATAATATGGGTGTAATAATACAGTTTTATTTTGAATATTTCTCCTAAAATGCCATATGGTGTGCTTGAGTATGATATTGTTATGTTACAGAATTACATACTTAGGATTGTGTAATAAAGAAGGGGCATTATTTGTGTTGGTCACTGTATAACAAATTCTGACTCATTTGTAGCACTTAGGTGGAAATTCATTTTTAAAGCAGTTTTCTTGGCTAAAATGAAAGCTGTATTTTTCTCAGGGAACGATAACACTTAAATGGAGAAAATTCAGTTGATTTTGTGAATAAGTGTATTTTAGGATTTACTACCTATTTATCTCAAATTATATTTATGATTAATTCTTCATCCCTACCCTACCTACCCCTCTATCTTTCTTTTTCTGTTTCATAGAAAAAATTATGACATCAGCATCCAAAGGAATTCTCCGCCCATTTTTAATTGTCTGCATTATCCTGGGCTGCTTTATGGCATGTCTTTTCATTTACATCAAGCCCACCAACAGCTGGATCATCAGTCCAATGGAGTCAACCAGCTCAGTGCTGAAAATGAAAAATTTCTTCTCTACCAAAACTGATTATTTTAATGAAACTACTATTCTGATTTGGGTGTGGCCGTTTGGGCAGACCTTTGACCTTACGTCCTGCCAAGCAATGTTCAACATCCAAGGATGCCATCTCACAACAGACCGATCTCTGTA
Organism: Tonatia bakeri; assembly: GCA_004024845.1. Taxonomy (NCBI): domain Eukaryota; kingdom Metazoa; phylum Chordata; class Mammalia; order Chiroptera; family Phyllostomidae; genus Tonatia; species Tonatia bakeri. The sequence goes on along the minus strand of PVIA01000152.1, from coordinate 60,076 downwards.
CAACAAATCTCATGCAGTTCTGATCCACCACCGAGACATCAGTTGGGATCTGACTAATTTACCTCAGCAGGGTCGGCCACCCTTCCAGAAATGGATTTGGATGAATTTGGAATCACCAACACACACCCCCCAAAAGAGTGGCATTGAGCATCTATTCAATCTCACTCTGACTTATCGGCGTGATTCAGATATCCAAGTGCCTTATGGCTTCTTGACGGTGAGCACAAACCCCTTTGTGTTTGAAGTGCCAAGCAAAGAGAAGTTAGTGTGCTGGGTTGTAAGTAACTGGAACCCTGAGCATGCCAGGGTCAAGTATTACAATGAGCTAAGCAAAAGCATTGAAATCTATACTTATGGGCAAGCATTTGGAGAGTATGTGAATGATAAAAATTTGATTCCTACCATATCTACCTGTAAATTTTACCTGTCCTTTGAAAACTCAATCCACAAAGATTACATAACAGAAAAGCTCTACAATGCTCTCCTGGCTGGCTCTGTACCTGTTGTTCTGGGGCCACCTAGGGAAAACTATGAAAATTATATTCCAGCAGATTCATTTATTCATGTGGAAGATTTTAACTCTCCCAGTGAGCTAGCAAAGTATCTGAAGGAAGTTGACAAAAACAATAAGTTATACCTTAGTTACTTTAACTGGAGGAAAGATTTCACAGTAAATCTTCCACGATTTTGGGAATCACATGCATGCTTGGCTTGTGATCATGTGAAAAGGCATCAAGAATATAAGTCTGTTGGTAATTTAGAAAAATGGTTTTGGAATTAGAGTTTTCCAACATTTGCACACCTGGCAAATTATTTTCATGAAATATCATTCAAGTTCTGAGAATGAAAAGAGAGACAACATTCTGCTTTTCTGTCACAATTTATTTTGATCACTCCCTTGGGTAACATATATCTTGATGAAGATTTTTAAGAGATCAGCATTAGCAATCACTCCATTTGGTCGTAAATTATCCTGTATATACCTAATTATTTGCACTGAAAAATAATTTATTCTTCATTATCATTTTTAAACATTGTACACATATTTGTAGTTGTCCTTAATGTAAGTTTGTGATACAATTACTGTTTGTACATTGATCATTGGTTTCATCTATTTGGGAAATGAAGATACACATCTTAAAATATGAAACATTTTCACTAAATATTGTCATCTCCAGTTCCAAGTTTGCATAATGTAACAAATGAAAAGTATTCATAATTGAATTCTAACCTCTTTGACTTTGAAGTTTAGCAAAGTGTGTAACTGTCTCAATTTGACCTATTTTTACTTGTTTACCAGGTTTATGAAGGCAGAAATAGTCATGTAAATAAGAAAGATAGTGGAGCAGAACTGTTCTATTCAGGAAGCTATTAGATTTCCCATTTATTTTCAATAAGCTGACTTGCAAGTGTAGCCATTTGTTCTCATGATCTTAAGTTAAATTATTTAAAGTATTTTAAATATCCAATTTGTTGGAATTTTAGTACCTAGGATATAATCCTAATAACATTAAGAAAATCAAAAACACTTCTCTTTTTGATCCAGGTATATAATAAAAATAATTTCTCATATAACAAACTGATATATATATACATTAAATCACATTTATAAATGGCACATAGATGTACAATTTTTAATCACATATCAATTTAAAATATTTTCTTAGCCCTAATTGTTAAAAGTTTTATTTTGCCATATAGACAAATAAATAGACATAGCATTTGAAAAACTTTGTCCTTTTATTTAAAAAAACCTAAATAAAGTTATTATCAAGAAGTTAAATATAAGATGTAAAACATAATAAAATGAGGACTTATAAGCTCTCAGATCATATGTGTTGAATGAATAAATGAATGACATTAAACATCATGGGAAAATTTTTTTTGTTGTTTCAATGAAGTGACAGTTCTAGTCTATAGGTACTTATTGGAGATTGTGTTTTATATTCCACTTTATAACACATTTGACTGTAGCCCTTTTCAGAACCAAAATGTTTGTCATTATATTAAGGTTTTTTTGAGAATTCACCCATGAACTTAGTTGCTGAACTGCATTTCTCCTGCCTAAGGTTAAGAGCTGGATATAAACAAAGAACAGCAGGTGAGAAATGATGGGATGCTAAGGATTCTTCAAGAGTTTCCCAAAAGAACCTGTAATGACTTTATTTCATTCAGGGCAAAATCTCTCAAAATAATTAGAATGTTCTGATAAGGTCTATTTGGGTCTATTTGTGACTTATTCTAATAGCCCTAGTACATGTCAACATCAGTAGAACTCAAATCCACAATCTTCTACATCATATGAGAGAGAGGCAGATTTCAAATCAGTAAGAAGAAAGTGCCAACTGTTTCTAACAGGACTGCCATGTGAGGGAACGAGCTCTCTAGAGCACTAGATTTTGAGCAGAGGAAGATTCCTGTATTGGGTGGAGGATGGTTTTGATATTCAAAATCATTTCTTTACCCCGATTGAATAGGCATGCTGTGTCAGGCAATGCCTAAGCAGAGACAAAGATGAACAAGGAGATATCACTGCCTTGAAGTAGCTTACAATTAAGTAAGAGAGATACAGAAAAGCTTCCTTCGAATCTATGTTTATGCATATCATACTCTCAGTGGAGTTTATACAAATCACTGCAAGAAACCAAATTTCCCCAACTGTTTCTGAGCTGCAAACTTTGTTTACTCATTTATCCCAATGTAGCTTCCCTCCATATTATCCTTTCTAACCACACTGACTCAAGAAATAGTCTGTCTCTGTGGATACCCTTTTAAATGAAGATCCCCTCCCACATTTATTTTGTCATGTTAAAACAGTCACATTCATTCATTTACATTTACTTTATCTTTTTGACCTATAAAAAGTATAGAAATATAAAGAGAATTTACTACAAATTTTAAAAGTTCCTGTTTTCTTCAAAAGCAGAAAAGCCACAACGACCCACCTTTGCTGTGGTGGATGCTCATGAATTCAATGACCTGAGAAACTTGAGCACATTGCCTCTATTGTTAACTACAAATTTGGACTCATTCTTAGACTGTGATTATAATCACATGCTGATCATATGACAAAAGCCATGGCAATAATACCAGGTGATTAAATAAATGGCACATCTGTATATTGAAAACTCATTACCAGTCCAAGGTTAAGTTTTCTGAATTTAAGGTGCCAAAATAAATGAGTCAACTGGACTCTTCAGTTCTGGATCCAATAATCTGTAAATTTTAGGACTGGGAGGGATTATATCAATGTTTACAAACCAATCTCTTTATTCTATTTATGAGTTAACTAGATCCAGAGATAATTACTCAAGACCTGTGTGCACATACACACAAAAACACCCACACACCCCATGGCTAGTGACGTAGCCAAGATTAGAATGTAGAGGCCTGTATTTCTTAATCCTTATGTTCTTTTTCATAGTGTTTTCACTTTATCATAGAAGTATGTCTCAATTCCTAGAAATGTGAATGCCTCGTTGGTTATTAGGACCTTTTGAGTGATACATGCTACATGGAAGCATGTTGACTTTTGAGAAAAGTATACAGTTAGTAAAACACTGAAATTATTAGCATTCTTTCTGATTTAAATATTTTAGAAGTTGAGCTTTAGCAGAAGGAAATGGGCTTTCACTACATTTTAAGTAAAATGAAACCCTTAAGATAGTGTGTGGTTCTCAGCCACTCTTTTAATGAATCCTGTAGATTGCAAAATTCTGTTTAATGATTTCTCACAATGAATGATGTTGATTTGACAAAACTGGCTTGCTGCTAATGGCTATACAAACAATTATGCCAGGGGATAAATTATGGATAGGAAAATGGAATGGACCATTTAAAAATTTTATTTCAAAATATCAAAAATCTGTTACCTTCAATGTTCTGATTATTTCAATATCAATTATTTTAGGCCTTACTAGTAAGAACATAGAAATGTTAATTATTATAGGTCTTATTAATAAGAATATATACTGAGTTCTCTATATCTTGCAGTATTATGCCCTTAAAAAAGACATGACAATCACATTTTATGACAGCCATAACTTTGCAAATATAAAGTAGAAACTGGTAAAAACTAATATCAGATTGAAATTTTTATATTTACTGCATAAATCCTGATAATCCTAGAATGTCCAGTAACGTTTTCTGTTGTGTGGGCTTAGACAGCTCAGAGCACTGAGGTGTAAAGTGTCAGAATATTTAGGAATTATTTGCTGAGCCTTTAAAATCTTGCCCCACTTGGAGGTTAAATATGAAAAGAATAAGAAACAATACTATTGAAATCTTTTGCTTGCCTGTTTTCAAACTAGAGTCCATGAGTCTTAAGGTAATCACCTAGAAAATGTCTTCGTATGAATTAATATTACCAAACAAGGATTAGATCCTTACATTATGACTCTGTACTTAAATATGTCTTTGAATTTCCTTGAACACTGATCTTACTTAGGGGAACTTCTTAACAAATTAATTGTAATCAAGCTGTTAAATATAACAAACTTCAGGGTCTAAAAGATAAGCTCAGTGCTTAACATAGAGGAAGAGCTCCACAAATATTGTCCAATGAGTTTTTAAAATTGCATTCATGCATAATATTTGTTAAAATGTGATAACAGTTCCACTTATTGTACTAGTTAGAGATGATATTTTACATTTTTTCATTGATCATTTTGCTGTCTGGACACAAAGGAAGGTATTTTATGCCCTTCCAGTCTTACTGTATTCTAAGTTCCCCAAAGAAGTAACATTTCAAGAAAGACTATAAAGGACTTGGTACATGTAAACACTTTATTCAGATATTAACATACCAACTGTTTCAAGTAGGAAAGACAATTAGTATTTAAGGTGAACATAAAATGCAGGCACTGTGAAGGGCACATATTTATTACCCAACTATGCATGGAGAGAAAATAGTTTCTTTTCTCCCTAAATGCACTCTTTTGTATTGCAAACATCAGTCAATTACACTGATTTTTTTTCTTGATGTGTCCTATCTAGAGATTTTGTAGCATTTTGCAAATAGGTAAGCTTCACTACTACCCAAAGTGCTCTCCCTCTCAGTAATTCATATCGAATGCATCTATATTCATAAGCATTAGATAGAACAGTTAACAGAACATAAATGATAGCCTGATATCCAGATGTATGAATAATAACAGGTGGGGTTATTAGTTCAACAAAATGTAATTTTGAGAAAGACACTGAACCTCTCCAGATTTTGTGGTTTTTAAGCTTCCTTCCAGCACTACCTCTCTCATCTAAAATCTAAACTAATACATGCATGTATTTGCAAGTGAAATTCCAATGACCATCTCAATTTTTAGAGGTAATACTCCAGGCAGATTTTCCTCTTATTTCTCTGAATAGAGATTTAAAGTATAAAACTGATTATTTAAACCTAGATGTGGAAAGAACCACCTGATTCCTAGACCACCTGACCGAGAATCACCAGAAGTGTTTATAAACACTGGTTTCTGGGCCTTGCTCCTGCAATTGGAATCTCATCAAACAAGTCCAACAAACATGATTTTAATGCATTTCCTAAGTTTTTCTGTTCCATGGTATAGTTTGTGACCCACTGGCAGTCAGCAGTTCTCAAACACACGTGTGTCTTTGGGACTTCCCTTATCAGCTGCACAAGAATCATTTGAAAGAATGTTAATAATACACAGCTTCTCATTCTCTGGGTCTGAGATCAGAGATGGAATCTGTATTTTAAAAATCTCCCCAAATAATTCTAATCTACTGTCAGGGATGAGGTCTGCATCTTAGCCACCAGTTAAATGGAAAGTACCCTATTGCTCAACTGATATGAGCCATGGCCTGTCTTTAGTTTGTGTAGAATCTTTCTGAATATGTCACTAAAGTATTTTCTACTTCAAGAGCCTAGATATTCTCTGTGCCTAATAATTCTGTGCACAAGCATGGTAATGACTAATCTCTTGATGTGGCTCAGGTTATTTATAGTCTCTACACCTTCCAAATTTAAATAGTATACATATAGCAGTACAGCTCAAGCTTGGACGCACATCTGAAACCACCTGGAGATGATTTAAAATTGTTGATGCCATACCCCACCTCCAGAGATCTGATCCAGCCAGTTTGAGATAGGACCCAGAGGAGTACAGTTGTAAAGGCTCCACAGATACTAATGTGAGGCCAACCCTAGCAATCACCAGTCTGCATAAAAGACTTGAGCAATGCTTGGCCTGGAAAAATCATTAGGAATAGAAATGGTTATATACCTTGAAAGGATATCTCTCATTGTCTTTTTAGGCTCTGACTTCATGTTTGTATTTTATAACATGAAAGACTGGACTATTCACTTACTAGGATCCTTTACAACCATAAACTTTTATGCTTCTGTGATTTGCTTATCCTCTCTGTGTTTAAGAGACCTCTTTCCCATGTCCCAAACTTCTTGTCTCATGGGTTGAGAAGTAATTTGGGATGTGACAACAAGCACCTGTATCTGATGACCACATATTTAGAATTAAATCCTAGTTCTGCCACTCACTCACTGTGTGCAAATTACCTGACTTCTCTTAGCCTCAGATTTTGCATCTGTAAAGTAGAGGTAGCATCTTCCTAACTTTTTTTTTTTTTTTTTTTTTTGGTGAGGACAATTTAAGTGACTATATAATGTGTTTAATTCATATCATTTATTATAATAAAAATCACTGTGAGGAGTCCAAATTTATTTCCACAAATTCAATTCTAAAACTCTGAAAATGTTAAGCAGATAGTTTATAAGAATCATTTCCAATTAAATAACTGAAAGGAATAATCTTTAGGAGAAGGGAAACAAGTAAATATAGTGTGGAAGCATGCATTTGTGTCTTTTTAAATTATTAACCAATGGAAAGGGTGTGAGAGCTGGCAGTGAGTAGTGGTGCCTAAGCATTACTAAACATATACACCTTTTCTTAAAATAATCATAATCCAAACAGGCCTAATTTTTTCCTTACTGTTATGAGCAATCAGTAAATTAACAGTCAATTTAGTATATTGTCAATTGTGTAGCTCAAATCACAGAATGCAATAGCAGGAAAATTCTAAGAGATCATTTTCTGGTAAGGAAATTGACCTAGAAATATTCAACAACTTGACTTAATCCATCATTTCAACTGGTCCACTAGCTTAGCCCCAAAGCCACTTAACGATATAAGTTAGAAAACAGAATCAAATCTCTATCTACTAATATTTTCCTAAATTTTTAAAACAATACTAAAAGTTACTTTTTAAATGATAGTGTATAAATTCAATAAACAGGAATACATTTGTTTAGTGGTGCAGCAATAAAAGAACTCTTAGCCAGACTGTGATTGTCTACCCTAATTGTTAATTGCATAATAAATAGAATTTTGACATGAATAAGCTCAACTATTCATGGTACAAGTTCTAAATTGTACTGTAGTAAAACTTAAAGAGCAAACTTAAAATGTTTAAAAAATTTATGTGTGAAAAAATAATACTCAACATAGCAATTTTTTGTTAGTTCCTACTTGTCTTGCTTTAAGGAAATTAAGAATGTTTATTTCAAATACAACATTAGAAAACTTCAAACATTGAGGGTTTTTTAGTTCTCTGGCAAGCAAATTGTTAAATTAGTTGTGTGTGTGTGTATATATATATACATATATATATATATACACACATATATATGTAAAGTATGTTAAATTAGAGCTTCTTGGAAAGCAAATATAATATTTATCTGAAAAATTTTAAGAGTGACTTTTGTAAAGAGGTATGTTAACTACAGTGACTCTTTATACACATGGCTGCATTCCACTTGGAATAGTAAGGGTGCAGGAGATAGAAGAGCAGGCTTGGCAGAAATGGTACACAGTCTAAATTAGCAGCTCAGTACTACTCATTATGCAAGAACTATATGCCAGCAATCAAAGTACATAGCCAGATCTTAGCTTGGCCTCATTATCCACCTTCAGTCCCTTAGATGAGACAATCTTGAAGATGCCATCCTCATCTAAGGTGAGATTGCCAAAAGAAATCTCACTATCATGTAGGGCAGAATATGTGTCTCCAGAGACTGTAATTAGAGCAGGCCTTTCACATTCTGATTTTCTTCTTTAAGAGCCCTTGAACAAACAGAATGTCTGGTCATATGTAAAACTGGGACCAGTTCACACTTTTAGAACACAGGTGACCTCTCTCAAGTATTTTATATATTTCTTCACAATAATAAATCGAAGGACAAAGACTACCATACCTGAAACCAGGAGTTTATTTACAAAGAGAAGCTTTCAGCTTATCAATGTTTTACATTCAAATCAATAAGAGTTCCCGCCCTATAGATTGACAGGCTCTGTGGCATTAGAAATGGAGACAGAAAAAAAGCATTGAAAAATAGTAGTACCTTTTTTACTCTTCACTAGAAATTTTAATCTCTAGAGCTATCGCCATGATAGCAACCTTCAAAAACATTATTTTTATTCATATGAGGTGTTTTTCTTCCTTTCTCACTTTCTTTTAAAAGGTTTGGTTGGTAGGAGTCAGGGTTAGTGAAGTAATTATGACAATGTAAAAATAACATTTTTATATTATGTATAAGACAAAAGAAAGAAGGGATGCTTGCTAAAGGAAATGCAGTTGGTCAAAACTATTCTGAATAAATTAATGAGCTTAGTCATCCTTATCGGAATAATTATGGTTTATTCTGAAACTGCACAACACAAACATGTCATAGAGGTTTGTAAGGGCCAAAGTAAAGAGCTGACAAGTCTAAAGAAAGATTCAAGTACACAAACTGCAGAAAGGAGAAAAGTACTGACAAGAAACAAGAAAGGGAGCAGTAAACTAAGGATCAGAACCCAAGTTCTAGTTTGCACAATCTCTTGTATAAATTCTCTAGCTTTTCTGAGCCACACGTTTCTGTCAATGGAATGTGGTGGACTTCACATTAAAAATTACCCGAGAAACTCTTCATGAATTTTAATTGCTTGGTTAGACATTCTGTTTTAATTATCCTGGCACAAGGCATGCCTGCCATATATTCTTTTAGAATGTTTTTTCTTTTCTCCTTCTTTCTAACATGTGGCTATGTCACTGTTCTGTGAGCCATAGAGAGGAAGGAAAGAAGTTACCACTCAATTGCTCTAGGAGAGCTAACTAAAGGGTTGCTAAAGAAGAAAGCTGCAGTGGAGTTTTGCAAAGGAAGAGTGGGGACTTTTTAAGCTTCCTCTTATTTCATTTCTTCAAGAATACTAGGTGTATGTCTATACCTTTTTTAGGTAATTTAAGTATAACTTTGAATAAAATGATGTACTCAATTGAGGAAGGTCAAAACAATCATGGTGTAACAAAATGAACAAAGTGTGCCAATTTTAGCCAATATTGTAAACTGTAAGGGTCAGAAATCCATAAACTATTTGGATGGTAATTCTATGTTTTATTAATGTAATGTAATTTTGCACTATTGTATTGTCATATTTAAGCAGACCCTAAAACCTAAATGCCAAATGTACAGTTTATAGATTCATGTTATTTCTGATAAGGATTTAATTGCATTGTGCTAATAGTTGTTTAATGCTATTAACTTTCTGTATGTGTTATTATTGTGATGCAGATCTATAAGGTTATTGTAAGCACACTGATTGATCATCTGGATTTTTATAGATAAAATCACACATTGATCAGAAATCACTTTTCTACTTATTTTTTTGTAGAGTATTTTTCCACACTTGAAAAAACATGATTATTTTATATCAAACATCAGCTTTTCTTTAAAATTTTATTTTAGTAGCCAATGCATGTTTGAAATAAAATGTGTTAGAAATTACATGATATTAAGGTTGTGTTATATTAGGGCAAAAATGCATGCTGTTGGTGAATCATGCAACTCTGGGGGAATTTACACTGCCAGTTCACATGCAGGCACGTCTCAATCCATGTGCATGATTCACGTCCTTTCAAAAGTCATTTTTAAACTTTGACAAAGCGAAAACGTTATTCTTAGTGCTGATGAGCCAACAGACAAAGCTGCTTTGTCTTTTTTCTAATACTGCAGCATATTGTGGTAAATTTGCCGCCCCCGCCCCCTCAATTTTCTTCTTGCAGTTGCTTGTTGGCAATAAAATACAACAAATAAAATCATTTGTTGGCAAAGGATACAATTTACTGCATAGCAACTTACTATTATAAAGCATGAAGATGTGGGGGAAAATCATCTTAATAGTTCCGTACTATAACACAATTTTCTGGCAGCTTTTTCTACAGTCAAAAATGATATGTCTTTTTTTTTTTTACACTGCCAAAATCAATACTACTGCCAGAGTGGGGGTAACTTGAGGCCAGGTCTGCACAACACCAAACTAGGTAGTAACATAGAGCATCCACACAGTGTGGACAGCCAATCAGTGTAACAGGTAGAGGGGAAAAGGAAAGGTAATCCCACTCTTTTTCCTCAGTAACTTGGGTAATTAAGAAAAAACAATTACATAGAAAATACGAATTTTGGTTGCAGAGACCAAGCCTCTACATGCTGATAATTTGCAGTAGTCTTTAGGAACAGAAATTATTCAGTGAAGTTTTGTTTCTGTGTTCGTTTTGTGTTCTTTTTCAGAAAATATACTTGTGCTTTTGAAAGGGCTCAATTCCAAACAGATAATATTGTGGACCAATGACCACCAACCCAATGAAATAAGTCATTCATCATATTGTGGTAAGACTAGGACATAGCACTTGGTGACTTCGAACACCAATATAAACATTTACACTTTCAGAAGGTAATTTCATTGCTATGTTATTAAAAGAGCAGGGGTCCTATTTATGTGTTTATTTATTTATAGAAGTTTGCTTCATTCAAGTTCAATTTTAACAGCTCAGTGAAGTTAATATAATGGTACAAAAAGTTGACTCTAACTGCTACCCCAAGTGAAAAATCATGAAACAGAGCCATGGTGCACCCTGGAATAAAGCATGAGTCCAGACAATGAGCAGTCAGTCCAACTTTACCAACAGGGATGTTGGTGTGTCTGACATTCGACAAGTACTGATCTGGGCTCTTAGTTTGCTATTGTATTGTTGTACCTCCATAGATCAACCTGTAAATAACATAAAACATTATGGCAGCTAAGCAAATATCTTAATAAACCATGAAAGGCAAAATGTCATAGGGAATCTGTAAATTCAGCTATTTGGGAAACTTGTGTTTTCTACAAATTATAGTTATTTGAAATTTCCTTCCCATAAAATACCATCACAATGTAGATTCCTATGCATTGATGTCTTTCTAGGTTTACAAATATATGATATAATTGTTATAGTTATAATTTTGTGAAATTATGTTCAACAAGTAATAGTACTTCAGCAATCTGTGCTAAGATCCCAAGGCAGAAATACATGTGTAAAGGACTTGAGCCTATATGTGTAAGAAGAAATCTCTTCAATCATATTCCTATATTTAGTGTAAGTACTTCACTGATTTACCATTCAAGTAATTCCTTGGAAGTGTAAATAATGATGTTCTATTCAGACTTAATGAATTCCTGTACTGTGAATATTTAAAATAAAAGAATTCAATTTCAATGTGCAAAATAGTTGGTGCTGGTTATTTATAATGCTTACATTCAAAATCATTCACTTGAGAAGATCGATTTTCAGTTACATGCAAATCTAGATTTCCTATATATAATGAATTAAAATGTAAAAACCAAATACATAGATTTTACAGATTATACATTTAGTATAAACACCAAGTAAAATTGACAGTATACATATGTAAACTGTTCTACACTAGTTTGCTCCCTTAATCTTGCATTATTGTAATGGGCTTGGAACTGCTTAGATCTACTAATGATTTCAATTTGTGTGTGGTGGGGTGGGTAGGAGAATCTATCCAACTGCCTTCATTCAACCTTTACCCCAGCTTGGAAGATGCGTCATCATTTTATGCTACACTTCATACTCTCCAGATTGTTTTATTCAGGGCTATGCACAACAATTACATAGAGATTGATATCCCAAGTGTATGTATCTATTATGGACTTCTTTCTACATCTATAAGCCTTAAATTCCCAAGTTTCCTCCTGTCATCCAACATCCTGAAGACTCCTCACCTTGGATAGCTCACTGCGAGGGGATTTCAACACCTAGTTCTCCTCTGGTTCTGTATTCACTTAATGGCACTGTTACAAATTATGTTGCCCAAAAGCTTAGAAATCATTCTTGATTCTTTCTGTTCCTTTTCTGCACATCCACTTGCCCGTGAAACGTCTTGTAAATATATCCTTTTCCTCCCAATCCATTGCTGCATTTAGTCAGTGGGACCTCCACCATTTTTTACCTGGACTATAAAGCAATGCTTTTTAAAGGTTATTTACTCAATTGGTATCAGGTCATATATATTTCTTTAAGTTTGGCTTCTACCAGTATTTCTAAGCTCTTATTTGCCCCTCTCTTATAATGAAATGTCACATTCGCTGTTCTCTGATAGCCCCCACACCCACCCCGTTTCCAGGCAGTTTCTTTGCCCAGTGAACTTTCAGTCTTTTTAAGACTATGCTCAAAGGTCATATCCACTATGATACAAACTATATTCTGTATGTCAAATAGTTTTCAGAGGGTTCAAAGGGCAAGGCAGCAGGTAAGGCAATTGGTATTTCCATGGGAAAAGTGAGTTCTGAAACAGCCCCTGAAGAAAGAATGCAATTAAACAAGATGAGAGGGTATATGGATAGACCTTCCAATGCGGATATGAGCAAAGTCATAGAGGTAGGATCCATTGAATGAACCTGGACGATTTTAGTGCTACAATCACTAAGAATAATGTTAAATAAGGCAGTAGGGTGTTCAAAATGAAAAGATTAGAATGTGGAGTGCTTAACACTCAAACTTGACACTCAAACTACTCAAAATGTAGACTAGGCTGATTGATTTGAATCAATGTATATTGCAGCATGATGTAAAGTCATTGAAAATTTGTAAGCATATATAGAGTGTGAACAAAGCCACAAAATATCTTTGTAAAACTAATTCATTAAAAATGGAAAATAGCATCATACATCTTATCCATCCCCATGTCCAATTCCAGTGTGTTTTAAAAAGTAGTGTTTTACTTTAGCTGGAGAGAGACACTGTGGTTTGGAGGCCTGATGTGTCGGTTCTAGATGAAGACTGCTTACGTCTGACTTTTGGCATTCTTACCACTAGCTATATGGCCTTGGGAAGGTTATATCAACTTTTATCACCTGTTTCCTCCCTTAGAAGACAGGAACGATAACAACACCTTACTTATGGCATTGTGAAGATTAAATGAGTTAATACATATAAAAGATTTATAGTGGTACCTGACACGGCACTCAATAACTCTTAGCTATTATTTTAAAAGCAACACATTTTCCTAAACCTCTTTTCTTTCGTTCCTCCAGTCTCTATTAAACCATCTTATCCAAAAAATGTATTGCTTTTGTTAAAACCTTAGATCTCCAAATTACTCCTCTGTTGTCGAATAGTCAGAGAAAGTCCTTTTTATCATAGAAAAGAGTTACAGAACATGACTGGGTGTATATACTAGAGACAGGAAGAACACTGTTTTTTTATTAATTTACTGTCAGTAGTCAGAGGCTCTGAAACAAAAAATGCCATATAGACGAGGTTCTGTTTCGGGAATTACCATACCTACAGTAAGCTGGTGATGTGGTAACTCAGACTGCACCACATCGCAAGCAGTCTGACAGACTTCCTGGAGCATAGAACTGGTTTGGAGAAAATGGAAAACTTCAGTGCAGTTCTATCCTCTTTGTCTTCTCCCCCTGCACTGTATTCTTAAAGAGAACTTAAAAACTTCAGGATACTTCTAACTTTAGATTGCCATAAAACTCAGTTCCCAGAAGCTAGCAAGGACATGAATCCCTACAATACACAGTTAATGTATGAAAGGGCAAACAGATTATTCTTGAAGGCTTAACATACCTCTGGGATTGCAAGATTGTACCATAATATGAAATATTTAGCACAAAAACTATCACCAGACCTAAAACTTGAGATTTTAATTATGCAAACTATAATTACTTCAGTAAAAACACTGTGTTTAGAGATTATGAATTTAGAAGCTCAAGAAAACATTTGCATGACCATTAGGCCATTCATTAAGTTTGTTGACATATGTTATTTACTTTAGTTAATAACCATGTTTGCAAATGATTTCTCTGTCTCTGAACACTGCATCAAATGGGTCCCTTAAATCTATGTCCCAAATTAGGCTAGTGTTAAACACTCATGCTCTGTGATGCTCATCGACTAAAAATTGGGTCAGTGGTCAAAAACACTTGAAAAAATGCTTTGCAAAGTATTCCTTTTCAGAGGTTCATGTTGCACTTTCATATATTAAAGTCCATAAGACATTCTTCAATAAGAAGTGTGTTTACTTTTATTTAACCCAGCATTTCTCAAATACATTCTATTGTAGAAACTCTATGTTCCTGAAATGCTAATTTGTATCCCATAAAAATAGTTGTCCAAGTAACACTCTGAAAAACGCTGCTCAAAGGGCCGTTGTTTTTTGCTCTGATGCAACCTGAGAAGTCCTTGATGCCTGCTTTTGGCTGGACTGGACTCAACAAATCCAAGTGGCTCTGTATTCACATCCTGGAAATCAAAAGTCCTCTCTAGAAGTTCTCCATAGTTCTATGAGGTACTTGCCAACATGACTGAGCACATTCAATTCTCCCATTAGCCTACTTAATACAGTTATCCCTGGTATATTATATGAAATGACCAAAAAAATTAAAAGCTCATCTTCTATCTTTGAATTTGTGAATGTTAAAAGAATATACTAGCCCTGAAATCAGTACAAAACACACACTGACAATGAGTTCTATTAAGCAAAGTCCTTGATCCCATTTCCTCCCTCCCACTTTAAGCACCTCCAGGCTCAAATGTCTTGCAGATATGGTCTTCTTAAGTACAGTGGGAGAGAGCAAACTGGGAGAAGCTGAGACCAAAAAATAGTGCGGCCAACTGAAGCAGGGCAGGTACTAAGAGGTAAACCCAAGTTTTAGATGATAAAGGTAAGCTTATTCCAGTAAGTACAGCATTATGTGATATTCATGAATTAAGGCAACATACAACAAATGATTAGACAATAATAAGTGATTAGAATAGGGCATAGAGAGCAAATATATGTTATATATGTGGAACAAAGTACCCAGATATAGAATAGGAGGCTGGTGCATAGAAGGCTGGAAGAAGAGAGTCAGGGTAGGCTCATGAATGGCAGACTTGGGCTCTTTGTAGACCAGGGCTTACATGACATCGGGAACTCAGAAGGAGACAGACAAATGGAAAACTCAGAAGCTCGGTGAGCAGAATGGAAACCAAAGGTGAGGCCACCTTAGACTGTCTTAGAATCTCTAACAGAAATCAGCTCATTTTCAGACAAAAAAAAAAATGGAAGCAAAATGTCACCTAACAAGTCATCCATGTATGGGACATAATGTTCCAAGAAATCATATGTTCAAAAAAATAGAAAATTAGGAAGGGTATAATTTATTTACTTCTTTGGTGATAAATTTATAATGAATTTGAAATGAAAGCAGTTTCTTTCCATTGTGGAATTATTGTGTGAAAGACAATCACTTCCCCCTCTCACAGAACAGTGATTTATTCATTCAACTAACAGTCACTTAGTGCCTACTAGCTGCAGGAATGGTCCTTTGTTTTTAGAAGAATATAGATGAGTAAGACGCAAATTTTGTCTTCATATCTTTCATGATTTATGCCAAGATAGAGAACCCATGCGGTCAGGGGAGAAATCACAGCGGCAGGAGGGAGAAATGCCCATGAGAAGACAAAGGAAGGACATGGCATTTGCACCAAACAGGACAGGTGTTAGGAAGTGAAGGGAAAGACTGCCAGGAAAAAGCAACGTGATGACTTCAGCAGAGAGAAGGGGAAGTGCAGAGGAGAGATGAAGAGTCCTGTGTAACTGTGGCCTTAAAAATAAAAGTAAATGGGGTGGAGATTGGCTAATGACATGGGGAGGAGCAGGCTGGGCAGAGAAGGGGCAAAGGGGGAAAGTTGGAACCACTGTAGCAACATAAACAATAATAAAAAATATAAATAAATAAATAAAAATTGATGTCCCTCGTGAATAGGTAATAGACAATTTCCACAGGAAAATAGCCAGTGTCTAGTAAATCCAGCATATAGCTAAGAAAAGCAATACTGAAATATTGTTTTATACCTCTCACACAGTTTTGAAAATAAAAATGTCAAATGAATGCTGACAAAATTGCAGTACAAGTATGTTTCCATATTGCTAGAGTTCTAGACTTTATACCCATTATGATAAACAATATAAAATATATCAGTTGCCATAAATAGTTTAATATTTATTTATCCAATAAACATTTTTATCATATGTTCTAAGAAAATAATTTAACAATTGGGAGACAGCTATCTGGACCAAAATGTTTTTATGTTTTCTTCATTGTGTGTAACAAAAAATGTAAACAATTCAAATACCAAACAGCACGTAAGGGTCTTATAACTCACATCACTAATACATTATAAAACTCCTTATAAGTTAAAAAAATAAAAAGTAAATAACCGAACAAGGGCAAACACAGATGTCAATATTAGGCATGCAATAATTGCAACTATTTTCAAATGTATATACATTAATAAGAGAAACAATTAAATCTGGAATCAATACATGAAAGGAAAAACACAGAGGGAATGGAGTGCGGGGCTGGGTGGAGATGTGCAAAGGGGACCCTGCCCACAACCCAGGCATGTGACCTGGCTGCGAAGCGAATGTACTACCCTCTGGTTTGCAGGCTGGCACTCAATCCACTGAGCCACACTGGCTAGGGCAATGATGGTGATTTAAAATTTGTTAATGCCTCTGCTACATTTGTTTTAATAGGAAAAAAGGAGTATTTCCCTTGATCTCCTTCTTACAATGCAGACTGTCTTAAAAATTATTCTTTTTTTAAGATAGTTCTCTATTAGTGATAATTAATATGCACTAATTCATCTACATAGTATTTTCTTCAAATTTCATCAGGGACCTGAATACAGACTTCAGGCATAGAACAGTGTGAAGCCCTGAAGTAGGAAATAATCTCATGAACATGACATTTATCAGCTGAGCTCAGTGGCCATGAATGTGAATGCAGCAGAGACTGTGACTGAGAAAGTTGCCGCTGCTGCAATGCTTGCATTCTTCACTGTGCACGAAAATAACACAAAACAAAACAAAGCTATTGGAAAAAAGTAGCAAAAGTAATAATATTCGGTAATAAAAATCTTTGTCTAGTTAGGCCCTGGTCACGTAGCTCAGTTGGTTAGAACATTGTCCCAATACACCGAGGTTGCCAGTTCTATCTCCAGTCAGGGCACATACAAGAAACAACCATTGAATTCACTACTAAGTGCATTCATTCTCTCTCTCTCTCTCCCCCCGTCTCTCTCTCATCAACAAAAACAACTGAAAAATAATTGTAAAAAAACTTTAAAAAATCTTTGCACAGTTAAATAGCCACAGAAGTTTTGCATCCAGCATCTTAGTCAGTTGATCCTGCTAAGAGATGTAGATTTTTTAATATATTTGCTTTCAACAGAATCCCGTTTGATTAAAAGTGAAAATGGGATTCAAGAAGCTGCACCTTTTTTATTTCTCTCTCAAAGTCTGTTTTCTTTCTGTTTTCCTTCAGATAAGAGAAATATCTTCACAGCTTGTTCACTCAAAGAAGCTTCACGAAATAACTTTGTGCTTCTGGAAACCACTAGACCATTCACTATCTCTGCATATTGCTAAAATTTTCTCTTTAACTGTATAAATGCTGGTTTCTGTATGCTTCAAACATGTTTATACAGTAGAAGAAATTATGCAAGAGCCAACTTCAGTTACCCATTTTATATTGACATAATTTCCTCACCAATCTCCTGTAAACTAATTTGCATTACAAAAAAACATTCGAATCACTTAAGCTATTCTAATAGGTTTTTCACCTCAACATGCCACACCACAATGCATTATAAGTCCATGAATTCTTTTCTTGATTTCATGCAAGTTTCTTAAATCTCCTCACCTGTAAATTTAGAAATGTTTATCCCTTACTTAATATGATTGTTATGAAAACTAAATAAGAATGTGTTTACAGTATTTAACATAGTAAAATATTTATTATTATTACCATTAACTTCTGCAGACGAAAGATGGATTTCTAGGTAAACCAAGCGTATCAGATCTTACTAGCTCTTTGAAACACTACCGTACTGGATGTGGATTGTTTTTATATTACATCATGAAATTGAACTTTTTGTTATCAACATTAGTAAATGTGCCTTTGTTGGAAATCTGAAGTTAAACAAACACAGTTGGTTCCAGTATTTGGAAGAAGGTGACTTTTGAGGGGAATATATAGATTCTAAACTAACATTAACATTTATTCTTATTTACTAACGTGCAAAATTATTCACAAATTAATATGGAACTAAACTGGGAAGATAACTAAATAGTACAAATAACTTAGAAAACAGTGATCATTTCCAATTTAGAGTCAAAAATGAAATTTTTCTTGCAAATGGAAGGTGACGAGAATATTGACACAGAATACTTTGATGTCAAGTATATTTCACAAAGCAATCTCCTTCAAAAGGAACAAGTATTCAAGTAAAGGGGATAATTAACAAATAACATAAAAGAGCGAATGGTCACATTAAAATGGAAATTGATTGCTTCATAAAGCCAGGAATAAGCCATTTAGTATAATTCTTTCATTTTACAAATAAGTTAGAGTTCAGAAAAGTCAAGTGACTTTCTCAAGGTTACATAGTCCATGGTTGACTTAATAAATACTGTTCTCTTAATTTCTAGTGTTGTGTTCGTTCATATTCTTCTCTATGCTTTTATACCATGTCAATAAGAGGAGGCACGAAATGAAGCAGCAGGCTATGAAACATATACCATGATCAAGGTTGAATGCAAGCTGTAAGTCAAAGGGATTTTTTTCTTTTTCCCTAGTTAAGAAATCAGTTAAATTCACAGGTAGCTTATAAGAGGTTAAAATACCTCATGTATTATATATTGACTGTCATTATTCACATTTTAATTCAAGCCCAGTTTAGCCAAAATTTCCACATGAATATAATTATAATGAAAGAATAACACGTCATGTGATTATTTTTAAAGCTTGATATTTCAGTCAAAACAACTAATTTATTCATTCACCTTCCATGTTTTGGTCAGTAATCAGCATTAGGTCTTATATTCATAGCATATATGAAAGTGTGGGCAAAATTACAATCTTATTTAGTTTTTCACTACAAAAAATCTGCAGAAACTACAAAATTAAAGTGATAAATTCAGAACATCAATCCAATTATATTTTCTTTTAGAGCTGACATAGACATTGGAGATTGAGTCTTAGCATCTTAATTTATTGATGAACAAACTATAACCTGGAGATTTTTCACAGCTGTAGGGCTATTACTGCAAGAACAGAAATACAATTCCTTATTCTTTCCAGAGATTGTTCAATACATTTTAGCATATGTACCTGAGAATTTACAGCCCCAGGGCTCAGTGCTCAAGTTGATAACCGTGTAACTATTCTCCCTGAATGATTTTACTGAAGAGGCTTTCAAAAGGAAAACACTTTAATCTAACTTTAGAAAGTATAACAAATAAAAAAGGATCTCTGAGACACTCACAGTGCAGCTTATCTCAGCTTCCCACCTTACGCTGCATTTACCGAACTTGCTAATGCGCGTACCAGCCAGGTCTCATCCTAGAAGACAGAACAAGCAAGATCATTGAAATAAAACAAGGACTGATAATAAAATGTGAAGATAAGTGGAAGTAATTCTATTAAAGAGAAGTTAGATGTGTGAAAAAATAGAAAAGTGCCAACTTTTTGGAAGGAATAAATATATCATGAAGGTGGGTGGTTACAGTAGATTAAAGAGAAACTCAAGGAGCATAATTTACTAGAAATAAAAAGGCAGAGAAAAAATTAACCACGGACAGAGAGAGAATCTGTTTTCATGCATATAATTAGCCTGGAGGTTCCGGTGGGACAGAGAAATGAGGACAAAAAGACATCTTTTATAAAAGATACGGAAAGTCACATTTATCCAAACACCAGACGAGAAAATCAGTAAGCACGCGGCTTGCCTTACATCTAGGATTCCCAGCACCACAGGTAGACCAGGATGAGAAAAAGAAACAGCCTCTAAAATGCCTTACCTTGTACACACACACACACACACACACACACACACACAAGAGGGGAGCTAGATGAACAGCTGTGCGCACACTTACTTCCCTAGGAATGGAAGGCAGTTGCCTAGAATGTCCTTGTTCCAGTCACCATTCATCTAACTCTGATCCCTTCCTCACTCCACTGCCATCTACCCTCACGCAAACTAGTTTAAACTTAAAGAATTTGCCCATGTTCAGGTAGATTAGTTCAAACCTATCAGTTCCACAACATTTTTTTAAAAATTAAGCAGTGAACTTTGTTAATGATTTAGAATGAAGGATATCAACACTGACAGATGTCCATCTGCCTGCCAGTCTCCCTTCTAATTTCAAAAACAGTGATGTCATAATTCAAAGGTCACTGAATTTAGAATAACCGAAAAGTAACAAGTTTTCAGTTACATAAATAAAGGGTTATTTTCTAACAAAGTTAACCCAATCATTAGCTTAGAATTTGTATATATGTATATATATAAATATATGTGTGTATGTGTGTGTGTGTATATACGCCAGATATTCATTGATATTATGATAAATTAAAATTCATGTGTTTGCAGATAGTCTTCAAATGCAGGCAACAGGATAAACAACTCAAATATACATTCCACAGTCATGGATTTTTCTAGAATATGGAAACAAAAGCTTCTCTGGCTCAGGATGGTTTAGTGTGCACAGCTTCTTTAGGAGCTGTCATCACATCTCCTTAGAAATGCAGAGTACTTTCTTATTTTATTAATTTTCACAAAAAACAACCCTGGAAAGTAAATCCAAACAACTCGTTTGGGTTTTTTTTTTTAGATTTTATTTATTTATTTTTTTTTAGAGAAGGGAAGGAAGGAAGAAACAGAGAGAAACATCAATGTGTGCTTGCCTCTCATGTGGCTCCCACTGGGGACCTGGCCCACAACTCAGGCATGTGCCCTGACTGGGAATCGAACCTGCAACCCTTTGATTCGAAGCCTGCGCTCAATCCACTGAGCTACGTCAGCCAGGACAGCAACTCGTTTTCAGATGAAGAAACTGAGGCCAATAACTGGAGATGTACGTAGACCTCACAAGTCAGTAACACAGAAGGCGAACTACACAACACCTCATTTAATGGCTCACACTCCCCAGTTTGTGCTTGAGTTTATCCATTCATTTTTGATTTAGTAACCTTGATATTTTACACCACTTAAATTTTATTACCTAGAAATTACATCTAATTTATCTCTACAAATACATCAGAATCAAATAAATGAAATGTAAATCAGTAGTCATGTGGCTTGAAGGCTGCCTTTTAATTAGACTTGTAATTTGTCTAACAAATATATCGCTGTGTAATCAAATTATACGATAAATTGTAAAGTGGTTCCTCTGCAGTTGGAAGATTATAAGGCATGCTGCATACCAAGTTTTATGAAAGTTGCCTCTGTTTGGCAGATTTTCTGCAATGAACATTTTTTCTCGTTAGGAAGTTAGTAACTAACTTGAGTTACATGGGTATTCTCCCTCTCCTGTGGGTAACCCCGGGTCCCAGCACAACCAAGGATTTCTCATGTGCACTGTGAACTATGCCTTCTGCTGGTAACATTTTCCCCAGCCTGCAAGTCTTTCTGTTATTAAAAATTCTCCTGGTCTTATTCATAAGCCTCTCAAAGGGCTTCTTTGTCAGCCACATCAGTCCACCTGACAGAGATAATGGTAGATGTTGGCAGAAGGAGAAAATCGATCAATGGCTCCTTCTTGTCCAAGAGCTTCCCAATATAGAGACAAAAGCATCCCATAAATTAATCCTTTCTAAGCACACGGAGCTTCATAAACCTGCAAAAAGGCAGGGTCATGGAGAGAATGAGATGCTCTGTCTTCAGTTCTGAAATGTTTGCAATCTGACTTGCCATTCCTCAGTGCTATCTTTAGTAAAATGGAGCTAATGCTCATGTCTTTCACCAAAAATTAATAACTCAGACTGTTCCTCAAATACACTTTACCTCAAAATGTTTAAGATAACATACTCTGTCAGCTACCAAAGCATTCTGACTGTTGGCCCTACCGGTCACTTTCTTCAAAGCATAGTCTTGGGCTGCATTTTTTTAATTAAATAAAAATATCATTGCCTTATATTAAATTTTAGTTATTGTTAGAAAATTTCTTTAACAGAGAACAGAGCTCTTATGTTCAATCTAGAATATTATTTTTAAGTATAGTATTATTGTCATTAGTACTACTATTAATTTATCATTGTCTATATTTAACACTATCATTTATGGCGTTCATACCACATGTCAGTCTGTGCCCACCTCATACAAAAAAATATCCTAAGAGGAATGTATTGCTCCATTTTTAAGAATGGGGTAATAGAATGGGGGAATGAAACTCGGTTTCTGAGAAACCGAGTTTCAAAGAGGTTAAATTGTCTAAAGATCACTTGGCTAATTAACTGGCAGAGCAGATCTCAGCTTATCTGACCCCAGTATTCTCAATATCCAGCTATGATGGTCTCCACACAGGTGTGGAAGTGCCTTATATTAGGATTTAAGAGCTTTGCTTTTCCACTTCATTCATATAGATTCAACAGGTGTTTTTCTGAGACTCCTAAGTACCAGATAAAATGTAGAGACTACTTATGAAACAATGGAGAGAAAAACAGACCTGATTTCTACCCTCATGAGATTATAAACCCATAATCACACCAATGAATAAAAATTGCCGATGGTGCCAAGTGCCACGAAGAAAGCGTTGAGTTGCAGGAAAGATACGTGTTTGCAACCTCTTGGAGAGTGAGAAGATGGAGTGGGGGGAGGTGGTGGATGCGAAAGGCATTTCAAAGAACGGAAAAAGGCTCAATGATGGAGACTAGCCTGGGGCACAGTAAGGCTGAGTGAAAGTTTTTCTGTGGAGATTCAGAAAGGACACAGCCATGGGGTAGAACACAGAGTTCTGCCAGGAGTCAGAACTCTGTTAGATTGCTCACATCAACCTGCACGATTAACTCTCAGCACTGTGTGTAGAAGGATGAATTATTAGCTTCATCTTACCCATGTGCTAATGAAAATTATATGACTTTTCAGGCACAGAACCAGAGAGCAGAAAGGTGCACCTCCCTGGAAAGCAGGCACATTTCACCACGCCACACTGCCCGGGTACGGCCCACTAGGCAAGTTGCTTCAGAAAAACACACACAGGTGACCTTCAGCAAAGCTTTACTGTTGCTTAAGAACTGCTTCATAACAGAGCTGGGAAAAATAAAAAGAAAAAACTCTTGAAATGACAGGAGCCAAAGATGAAGGAATCTACCAAAACTGAAAATGTTTTTTTTTTAATTATCACTAACACAAAATAGTGTGCTTGAATAAAAATTATAACAAAAATATAAATCCTTGCCTCCCCCACCCCCTTTTCATTCTGAACTTCAGCGTACTCCTTTGTAAGGATTCATTCTCATCACCTCAGTCTCCAGGAATGCTGACAGTTTTGCTGACAAAGTTCTCCCCAATTGCTGCAGACCCGAAACCTAAACACATTGGAAGTAATTGTGTTATTGGATGAATATCAGCTTCAAATGTTTCCAAATGAGGTAGTACAACTAACTGTGTGGCTGCTGAAATAAATTCATTTCTCCTTGTAGTATAAAGAAGTTTGAGCCCTGGCTGGTGTAGCTCAGTGGATTGAGCGCGGGCTGCGAACCAGGCATCGCAGGTTCGATTCCCAGTCAGGGCACATGCCTAGGTTGCAGGCCATGTCCCCCAGCAACCACGCATTGATGTTTCTCTCTCTCTCTCTCTCCCTTCCCTCTCTAAAAATAAAAATAAATAAATAATTTTAAAAAAAAAGAACCAGGGTTTAAAAAAAAAAAAGAAGAAGTTTGAATTAGAGAACACGACCCACTTTTATGGAAATTTTCAGTATAGCCTAAAACTAAAATAAAGGGGTTTCTATAAGACTTAAATCCAAAACACATATAAGATTCCGTGTCAGAAATCCTGTGTTTGCATAAACATCTTCTAAACCACGCACAGGAGTGTTGAGATTATGGTCTATGCCACTTCGAGCTCATTGTCTGAGTCCCTCTGGAGACTCTCAGCAGGCCTTCCAGTCTCTAGATGAGTGCTCTTGCCAAAACAACCTTTCTACTGAGAGTCATTTCTGAAAGCCTCTATTCCTTAATGCCCAGTATAAATAATGAATATTTTTTTAAAGATTTTATTTATTTACTTTTTAGAGAGGGAAGGGAGGGGGAAAGAGAGAGAGAGAGAGAGAAACAGCAATGTGTGATTGCTGGGGGACATGGCCTGCAACCTAGGCATGTGCCCTGACTGGGAATCGAACCTGGGATGCCTGGTTCGCAGCCCACGCTCAATCCACTCAGCTATACCAGCCAGGGCAAATAATGACTATTTTAGAGAGTTTCCCTGATGTCCTACTGAAAATTATTTTGTCCTCCATGTACTCTACTGTGGCACCTATTTTAAATAATTGTTTAATAATTCACAGGTGAAAGAAGAAACTATCATCAAAGTTAGAAAATAATTAGAACTATTTAATAATAAAAATATTTCTTTTAACCAGTTGGGCGATAGCCAAATTAGTCTGGGTGGTATGTGTCCCAAATAGTGCTATTATGTACAGTCCTGTATATGATTTTATTTACCAATGGGTAACAGATAAATGATGCCGTTTTTATCTAAAATTAAAAGCTGTAAATTTAATGGGAACCTGACTCTCTCAGTGGTCATCCATTTTACCCCAGTGGGAGAGAATCTTATAATAAAAGAACATGGAGAAATGTAGAGTTGAGAGATAAAATGAAGTGTAGCTCTGATCAGAGTTTTGAATATATATGAATCTATATGAACCTCAGTGAGTTCTACTATGGGACTTGTCAGTTGTTTTATTAGGAATGTATTCCTCTATAACAAATTAGCCTAAGATATGGCAGCTTAAAATGACAAATGTGTACGATCTCACACAGCCCTGGGTGTCAAGAATCCAGAAGAAGATGAGATGGACGGCCTGATATGGGATCTTACACGAGGTTGCAGGCAAGATGTCAGTGGGGGGACTGTTAAATGAGGGTTTATCTGGGGCTGCAGGACTCTTTCCACAGGGTTCACTCACCCACATGGCTGGAGGCCGGAGGCCTCAGGTCCTCATCACATGGATATCTCACAGAGCCACTCGAGCATCCTCGTGACATGGCAGATCGCTTCCCTTGTAGTGAGCAATCCAAGGGAGAGCAAAGTCAAAGCTACAGTGCCTCCCTGAATATATCCTGAGAAGTCACACGCCAGCCCTTGGGCTGTCATCTATGGGCCACACAGACCAACGCTGATGTGATGCGAGAGAGGTCTATACAGTGGTTTAAAGGCCAGGAGGTGGGGATTGCTGATGCCATCTTCAAGGCTGAATACCCAATTGTACAAACAAGTATGCATTCCTTTGTTGTTTTTTTCCTCTAAACTGTTTTGCGTTTCTGTCCCTGACAACCACAACAGAGTTCTGCCTAATATATAATCATCAACAAATACCCACCCCTCAAAAATCAGCTCTATTTCTAAACATCTTTAAAATAGGGGTCATAGGGATTACTCTAGAATGAAATTCCAAAAACATTAAATGTGACATTTGATAAGTCATAGACTTTCTGAGCATCATTACCATCTAAAAAATATCTGGACCATACTTCTGCCATTGTAAAGATCAAGTAAACACAAATAATTTTATTATTTTTTAGAATGAATATAACTTTAAAAGCTTATAAATCTTTCAATAATATGTTCAGTGATTATAATAATCCTGTGAAGTAGATAGATGTGTCACATAGAGCTTACAGCATTATTCAGATGAGAAAATGGAAGTGGAAAGGTTGTCATTACCCCAAGGTCAGTGTAACCCCACCAGTAGAATGACACAGCTGCAGAGCCAGGGCATTCTCATAGCCACATACCTTATCAGTCCAGTGTGCACCATATTGTCGCTCTGCACCCTTGCTCAGGCCTGCTGGCCCAGCCAAAGGCATTTCAACCATAATAAATGCCCTATTCTTGTTTTCCCATGAGCTTTCTCTTAAGAAGATGACTAAGCCCTATTGCCGACTTCTGTGCAAGCTTAACAAACATGGGTTGTACTGCAGTCTGAATACTCATTAATTTTAAGACCTTCATTTATGAGAAATTGATACGCTACCTACATTTTTAAGGCTATACTCTTCCAATAGCACATTCTATTTATATGGACAAAGAAAGAGAAACTTGCCAGTGTGTCACAGACACAGGACAGGAAAAATAATTATTTTTGCTTTTCATTGTAATGTTGTAATTTAACAAAAGTAATGCCCCAGTAGCTAGGTATCAGAAGTGGGTGGAGAAAGAAGACTGGTGTTCTCCTGAAAATAATTAGATGCTTCCCTTGTTCATTTTCTTACAAGAGACATGAATATCTGCAGAACTGAAACCCATATGGTACGAGAGGACAGTATTACAGCTTCCTAGACAGGACATGACAGCCTTTCACACCAAAGCAGAAGATTGTGTGTGTGCTTTTTAAAAAATAAATAGCACATAAATGTAAATTTAAATTACTCAGTGTGCAATGTAAGGCATTTTCATTTTAGCTTTATTGCATTTATTTCTAACAAGCATAATGCAGTAAATCAACCAATAAAGACAAATCATAAATTCTCAATGATGACCTAAGATATGAGCCATGTTTTCTCTCCTATAAGGTTAATTATTTCCTCTTTTTTGTTGTCATTAAAATCTCAGACTGTTTTCTTCTTCTTTTTTACTTTTTTATTGAACTTATTGAGGTGACACTGGTTTACAAGATCATGCAGGTCTCAGGGGCACAATTCCAGGCACATCACCTATACACTGTATTGTGGTTCACTACCCCAAGTCAAGCCTTCTTCCATCACCGTTTATCCCTCCTATACCCTTCTCCATCTCCCTTCACCCACCCTTCCTTGGCAATCACCCCATTGTTGTTCATGTCCATGAGCTATTTTTTATTTCTTAATGATTATTTTTACTTTATTTTATTTTTAGACAGAGGGGAAGGGAGGGACAAAGAGAGGGAGAGAAACATCAATGTGTGGTTGCCTTTCTTGAGCCCCTACTGGGGACCTGGCCTGCAACCCAGGCATGTGCTCTGCTTGAGAATTAAACCAACCACCCTTTGGTTTGCAGGCCAGAGCTCAACCCACTGAGTCATACCAGCCAGGGCTCATGTTTTTCCTTTGTTCACAATCCTTTCACCCCACCCCCCAGCAACTCCCAAAGCTCCTCTCCCCTGACACCTGTCAGCTTCCTTTCTATCTATGAATCTGTCTCTATTTTACTTGTTAGTTCACTTTGTTCATTAGATTCTACATATGAGTGAATTCATGTGGCACTTGGGCTGCATCCAAATCCTGGCTATTGTAAATAATGCTGCAATGAACACAAGGTTTCATATATTCTTTAGAATAAGTGTTTCACATTTCTTTGGATAAATTCCCAAAAGTGGAATCACTGGATTAGAAGGCAGTTCCATTTTTCATCATTTGAAGTAATTCAATAGTCTATTCAATAAATGGTGAAATTGAACAGATACATGAAAAAAATGAAACTAGACCACCTTTTTACATTATACAAAAGAATAAACTTAAAATGGATTAATGACTTAAATGTTAGACTTAAAACCATAAAAATCATAGAAGAAGACATAGGTACTAAAATCCTGGACATTGCTCATAGCAATATTTTTTCTGATATATCTCCTCATGCAAGGGAAACAAAAAAAAAAGATAAACAAATGGAACTATATCAAACTAAAAATTTTTTGCAAAGCAAAGGAAACCATCAACAAAATGAAGAGACAATCCATGGAATGGGAGGATATTTTCACCAGTGATCCATCTAATAAGGGTTAATATCCAAAATTTATAAAGAATATATACAACTCAAAAGCAAGAAAACAAACAATCCAATTAAAAAATGGGCAAAGGACCTGAATAGACACTTCTCCAAGGACGACATACAGATGACCCATAGACATATGAAAGGATGCTCAATGACACTAACCATCAGAGAGATGCAAATTGAAGCCACAATGAGATAGCACCCCACACTTGCCGAATGGCCATGATCAATAAATCAACAAACAAGAAGTGCTGGTGAGGATGTGGTGAAAAGGGAACCTTCATGCACTGTTGGTGGGAATGCAGACTGGTGCAGCCACTCAGCCACCCAGTGCCTTTTCTAACCTCCTGTATAAATTTCTTTCACTTTCTCCCCCAGATAGCACTGTGCTTCCGATTCACAATAAGCTCTTATACATTTTGTATGGTACTATAGTCCCAAGGACTTAACTCCTTTCTCAGAAAATCTTTGAAAACAGAGCAGAAAAAGGCTGCCAATTGTCCTTTTGCTGGTGATAGCAATTACCCCTGTGAAACACAAGTGATAAAAAGAACAAAATGCAGGTACTCCCAGCCAGGCAGATAAACCCACAGGAAACTACACAGTAAATTACGTTAGCATCTAAGCTTTGTGAATTTATATATGAAAAAGGCAACAGACTAAATGAATTCAAATGGGTTATCACCAAGACATTTTATTTATTTAAAAATACTACTTGCTAAAACTGAAAGCAGCAGAATATTTGATAAAGATAAAATTTCACTCTTTTACACTGTAAACAATTTTTTTTTCTTAGTTAACATGAGCAATTGTTATGGAATGAAATTAGCGGGCCCTTCACTTTCAGCTCACACTTTTTTATGCAAGATTAGCTTAGCTGATAATTTTTATGAAAATCACATTTAAAAGTTTAATATATGTTTAAACTCAGGAGTCCAACAGATTGCTATTTCTAGTGTATTTCACTTTATTGATGGAAATTTCACCTCAGTTTCTTTGTGGAAAGGTTGAAATACTGGATAGGGAAGAACAGTGTTCATTTCTACACTGTCACTCTGTCTTAGTATTGTCTTAATAGTTCTCCAAGGAGGACATACAGAGGGCCCATAGACACATGAAAAAATTCTCAACATTACTACCTATTAGAGAGATGCAAACTAAAACCACAGTGAGATACTGCTCAGAATAGCCATCAAAAACAAATCAAACAACAAGTGTTGGAGAGGATGTGGAGAAAAGGTAACCCTAGCACACTGTTGGTGGGAATGCAGACTGATGCAGCCACTGTGGAAAACAGTGTGGAATCTCCTCAGAAAACTAAAAATGAAGTGCCTTTCAATCCAATGATCCCACTGCTGTGATCTAAAAATCCTGAATCACCAATTCAAAAGAACCTATGTACCCCAATGTTCACTGTGATGTTACAATGGCCAAGTGCTGGAAACAGCCTAAGTGCCCATCAGTAAATGAGTGGATCAAAAAACTGTGGTACACTTATGCAATGGAATAATACCCAGCAGAAAGAAAGAAGGAACTCCTACCCTTTGTGACAGCATGGATGGAACTGGAGAGCATTATGTTAAGTGAAATAAGCCAGGCAGTCAAAGACAAATGCCATATGATCTCACTTATAAATGGAACCTAGTCAACAAAAGAAAAAAAATGAGCAAAATAGAACCAGAGACATGAAAACAAAGAACAAACTGCCAGTGACCACAGGGGATGGGGGAGGGGGACAATGGGGGAAAGAAGGGGAAGGGGCAAACAAAGGAAGATGAATAGAGGACTCACGGGCACAGACAATGTGGGGGATTGACTATGGAAGTGGGAGGGGTGGGGCAGGGGAGAGTAATGGGGAAAATCCTAGGAACTAACTGCAAAAGATACAGACACTGACCTTCAGGCATCCCAGCTACAGAAGATTTGCTGAGTTTCGCCCATGGAGCCAGGATGGCATGCAGCCAGGATGACTAAACCAGGATGATGCACACTGGACCATCACTTGCCTTATTGGAATGGACTGTGCTGGTCTACATGTAGAGGACTTTTCAATCCTCTCCCTTGATCTTTTTGTTCTGTCCCCCTCTCCTTCCTTATAAAAACCTCTCCATCTACTGAGATGTGGAGATGGGGTTTGAAACATGAGATTCCTCATCTTCCAGGTGGCCAATACCTAAATAAAACCACTTTTGTAGGGGCAGGCAGCCACACCCATTTTCATTACACTTCCTGTTTCCCCCTATTTTATTTCCAGGAAATGATGGAAACAGTGCTGGAAGAGAACTTTACAGGCAGCACTTTACTCATTGACCTCTGGAATAAGAGAACTCTGACTTTTGGTAATAAATTTAAAAATTGTGAGTCTTTGCATGAAGGTCAGTTTTGGTTATTCTCTAGGTTTGTTTTAAATGTATTACTTCAGGGGATTTTGCCTTATGCTGAGGTTGAACTAGAGCCAAGCAACTTAAAAATAAAAGTAGGGAAAAAATGAAGCAAGTAAATATTAACATCAACAGATTGCTCAGATTCATTCCTGACTATCATCCTGTTCCTTAGCCTCAGTCTTCTTATACATCACTGCTCCCAGCAGGGTACAGTAGGTGATGGAACATGTGTGCTTGGAATGGAAGGGTGCCCAGGACAGAGAAAATCAGGGTCAGTGTAATATTAAAGTGGCAATTCTACAGCAATTTAAAAATGCTCAAAATGCAATGACTTCGTGTTTGTGGAAATCAAATAAATGAAAATGAAAAATATCCTGAATATGAAAGAGGCCACAAAAAATTACCTCATCAAATGCTATGCATTCACCTATAGTAGAATCTTTAAATAAATTGTTGCAAGTGGTTGCAAATGGATTCTGATATAGCAGAGAAAATAAGTGAATTGCAGCTAAATTCAACAACACAATTGGGTCTCAGGAAAATAATTCTGAGGCGCAAAAAATTGTGTGCTTGTATATATATATACACACACATATAAATGGAAAGTATATATCTTTCTCTATATATGTATATATACACGTGCATATATGTATACATGTACATATATATGCACATGTATATATAATTTTGAGTGGCAAAAAATTCTGTGTGTACATATATACATATATATGGAGAATATATATCATACTCTCTCCCTTAGAGGACATGGAATTAAAATGCTTCAAACTGTCATTAATCTAAACAAGAGATTGTTTGGGATAAAAACATAAAATTAAATCACATAGAAAAACAAGGAAATAATAAATCCAAATTGAAGATGGTGGTCACATCTGTGAGGTGAAGGCAATGGAATAAGGACTCAGAGAGGAACACCTCAAGGGAATGTATTTTTTACTAAGTTATGTGGTACATATACAAGTCCTCCTTATACATTGGTTTTTAGAAATCTTCACATGCATATAAAAATATACAGTTAGCCTTTGGATTTTATGTATATTTAATTTTTAAAAAACAAATTTTACTAATTACTAATAGTGATTAGTAAATCATCACTGATAGTGATTAGCCCTTGAGTGAACACTGATCTTCTAAAGAAGACACAAGTCCTGAAACTGAATTGCTAATGGAGAAGGCAGGCGTTGGTTCCTGCTTTTGGTCTGGATATTGAAGGAGGATGCTTAAGGCTATTTGCTGAAGTGGTGTCTAGCACAAGGAGGAAAGGCATAAATAAATTCTGCTGAATTTTCAGAAAGTCAGACAGTCAAGAATTCCCAGGGAGAAAGTCAAGTCCCAGTTTAGTCAGCTATTTTTAGAAGTCTGCTTCTAATAGAAACTATTGTTGGGTTTTCACAGTGAACATATTCCAAGAAATCCATATTTGCTAAAATCAATAACCCCTTACCTTGACCTATATAGAGCCAGGATATACTAGAAAACCTCTGCTCCCAAGCAATAATCACAGATTTATCATAAACACCTGTTGTATAATGTAGCCTCTAACACAGGATGAAGAACTGACAAGCAATAATGCTCACATTTATTTCAATGTTGAATATTCTAAGTGTTTTGGGTCTTTAAGTTTGATGGCATTTTTGTGACCAAAAATATGCTTTTCCTTGCTTTTGCTGAACATTCTGAGTTGCTTCTGATGGAAGGTGATTTAAATTTATGTCTTAATTTCAGGTTGTTTTTCCTGAGACTGCTATGAAATTTCCCTCCAATATTCAACAATATTTCAGAAGAATTAAATCTTTTAGATATTGGGAGAAAAAATTGTCAATAATATAATTAACAAACAGGGTTTTTTTAGCAATACAATATCTCTCCTAGATTAAAATTTTTAGGAGATCCCAGAGACATTTTTTCAAAATTTAGAAAGGAAAGATAAAATCCCATTTTATGTTGGATAATTTACTGTATACAGTTGTAGTTGACTGGAAGCAATTAATGTGAGAAAAAGATAGTATCAATTTCCATGTAATTAAAGAGAGACATCTTGAGATAAAAATATAGTTTTTATCTGTAGTAACTTATATATTGTATAAATACATAATATATATGTGTAGACATAGTTATAAATATTTATAAATATATAAAAGAACAATAAAAATGGAAAACCAAAAAAGAAAAAACACAGACTCTAATGAAAGGCTAATGGGTCAAGTTAGAAATGTCCAAAATATTATGACAAGGCAGATGGCATTCTGCTTACAGTAAATGAGGGGTGAGGGTGATTGGAATAAAAGAGGTTATTAAATATACGTGCTATATTTATATATTATTTATATATAATATGTGGGGGGGCTCTGCCTGCAGGGCTCCCCTGGGTGCCACAGATGAGAATAAGTCTACCAAGACATGATCTGCTTGGGGAGGAAATGTGGCTGATCTCTCAAAGGAGAAGGGCCAAGAGCCTGTTCCTCAATGGGTTTTTATTGGGTTCATTTGCACAGGAATTCAGGTAAAGCTCATTAATCATTGTCAAGCAGTAAGGATCAAACAATAGATAACAAAGAATGCTGAGGGCCTATTTTGAGTCAGGGTCAGATAGCTAAAGAGCTGTAAAACTTTGAGGAACAAACTTACTTCTTCCTTGGACCCTTATCATTTCATTGAGAGCATTCTAAACAAAGCAGGTTTCACAGGATTTTACATATTCTTTCTTAAGCCCAATTGCCCAGAGAACCCACCCTTTCCAGAACAGGGTTGTACCACCCTCTGTCATTGTTTCAAGCTTAGGTGGAGCAAGGGAAGTAAGGCGGCCAAGAGATTAGGAGATTTCTCACAGACAGAATGAGAACTCAGGCTTTGTCAAAGCCAAGCGGCAAGGGTCCATCACCCCCTTTTTCTGTAGCCCCCCCAAGTCCTCCCTTGGGGGCCTCCCATGTGATCGTGCCTGTCTTAGGTCCTTCCCCCCTTGGGGAATTTTACCCATCATTGGCTAACCACCCAAGCATTGGGGGCCAGTTATAGATGAAATAAAATGAGCAGAAGTGGCGCTCTTGCTAGGGACATAAGTTTTTTTCTCCTTAGTGGCTTATGGTCCAGGATCACCCCCTCAACCTTAGCCTTGGCGGGGGTTACAGCTTTTTTTTTTTTTTAACTTTTTAAAAAAATTTTCAACTCTTTTTTTGAAAGATTTTATTTATTTATTTTTAGAGAAGGAAAGGAGGGAGAAAGAGAGAGAGAGAAACATCAATATGCGGTTGCTGGGGACCATGGCCTACAACCCAGGCATGTGCCCTGACTGGGAATTGAACCTACGATGCTTTGGTTTGCAGCTCACACTCAATCCACTGAGCTATGCCAGCCAGGGTGGGTTACAGCTTTTGAAACCAGGCAGGGAGGTTCCCAACAATAATACACATGTGTAACATGCATATATGTAACATACAATATACACTTATATACATTATATACATATGCAATACTCTCACATATGAAAATATTTAACTAAAAGTTTTTGCCTCTACAGAGCCAACACAGCATCAGTAGAAATTGTTTTTGTTTTTTTGCCAATTCACAAGATCGTCTGGACACCGGTCATTGTTGTTAGTCTCTGCCACCCCCATTATTCATGCCTGAGCACCTTCCTAGGGTCATTTAAACTCATGGGCCAAGTCCTAAGTATCAAACACAAAAGCCATATCTTTGAAAGAGGTATATTTCATATGAGAATAGACCAACTGGGAGAAGGAACAGATAGATGTATTTCCGCTAAAAATATCTTAGCTGAATACATTATTAAGAAGGGTACTCCCAGAAGTCTGTGGGGAGAGAACCCTGATCTAATATCTTAACGTACTTCTTCAATCAGTTCAAGTCCATGTATGGTTGCCCCAGATGTCTAGTACTATGAAAGAAAAGCTCTATGACAAAGTTAAGATTCTGAACTTAAAAGGTATGCACACACACCCATCAGGGTATTAATTCTGCTAATATCCGTATCTCCTAAACTTCTGGTTGGTTTTTAAACAGTGGAATCCTTGAAGATAATGAGGTCTGGACTGAGGCCAGTTTGGAAGTCTTCCAGGTAAATTTCTGTGCTTTCAGAGCTGATTCATTAAGTAGTCGGTGCTAAAAATGTTAGGCTTATTACAACTAGGAATACCAATGAGGCCCAGCCAAAGTTTACTGCAAACATAACATCACTCCTTTCTTTGTATTGCTTTCATTGCATGTGTGAAAGTAACCTGAATTTTTTTCTCTCAACAAAAGATGTAATATTTTTGAAAAATATTTGCAAAGACTATCTTGTTTCCCAGTTAAGAAAACATAATGTTCGACTATAGAATTATGCATCTATATATTTATTTCTCTAAATGTCAAAGCAGAAATTTCTAGAATTTTCAAGAAAATGTTACATAATACAAATACCATTTTCTTTCAAACAAAGACTAACAATTACACACTAACTAACATGAAAACACAGAGCAAAGCTGAAAATGGAATTCATGGTTTTAATTCTTGCCTAACTGAGTCAACAGGTCTGGTCCACCATTTTCTCTCAAAGAACATTTTAAGCAGAGAAAAGGTAGAGGTACAACACCAACAAAAATCTGGGTGTGTAGAAAGACTAGAGCTCTCTCTGAGAATGTCAAGGGATATATATAGCCTTTGTAATTCCAAAGCCATGTTTTGAGTCTAACAATTCTGCCAACTGAAAGTTGGATGTTAAAGGTATAATAATATTGCACTCAAAAGCACTGCACTTGACTACCCCCACCCCCAATCTCATGTCTCATAAAGTTAAAATGTTGTTTTCACCAACAGCTATCAAGAGGTAATTGCAAAATGTACGCCAAGAGAAAGTCAGCATGCTGGGTAAATGCCGGTGTCCAACAAGTGTGTAAGCGTTCAACTGTAGGAATGAATGGCCTGACTGTGATGGGGTAGCTGGGAATGCGT
The DNA here is from genome assembly GCA_004024845.1 of Tonatia bakeri. Taxonomy (NCBI): domain Eukaryota; kingdom Metazoa; phylum Chordata; class Mammalia; order Chiroptera; family Phyllostomidae; genus Tonatia; species Tonatia bakeri. The sequence continues at coordinate 24,617 of PVIA01000152.1, read as the reverse complement.
AGAAACCACTAGGAGACAAGAGATGCACCCCTGGCGCTTGGTTACCCTCGGCGTCTTCTGGGCAGAATTAGAACAGAATCAGAACATGATCTCTGTGGGGGTGTAAAGTGCAGCATAGGGAATGTAGTCCATCACATTGTGATAGCTATGCGTGGGGCCAAGTGCACACTGGATGTACTGGGGGACCTCTTCATAAATTACCTAAGTGTCTAACCATTAGGTGTACACCGGACACTGCTACAAACATATTGAATGTCAACTGAATTTGAAAAAGTAGTTTCAAAACATTAAGAAAAATACAGAAAAGTGGGAAGAATAATGTAACAAATAATCATGTATCTACCCTATAGAATTAACAAATGTTAAATTAAAAAAAAAAAAAAAGGTTAGTTAGGCCACTCGTCTCTGCCCACAGGGAATGATGCACATGCCCAAATGTATTTTCTTTTGAAGGAAGATTGCCATGAATCAAGGTCAAATGCCTTTGAAAATAACTTTTCATAGAGGAAGGATTTGAAAATAAAGTGGAAAAGGATAAAATTGCCAGTTGTATTGTAGAACTCTTAAAAATGTCTATATCGTAATATCTGTGAAAAAGATCTGAAACAAAAATTCTACAGAGTTAGCATATAGTAACTTGAAACTTAACTGTGAAGTGATTCTGACATATATGGATAGTTAACCTAATAGAGAAAATATACTTACTTTGTATTCTTTTAAATACTCGCCTTAAATATTCAGGTTATCCCACTACAGAAAGCAATCATCGGGAATACATAAGTAACTATTTAATGGGTACATAATTTTATAATAAATCCCAGCCATCTGCTCCTCTCACTAATTATGAATTCAAGAAGGACGTAATTCACTATAAGTGATACAAAGGGCTACACATGACACAAAAAATGAAAGGGATTTAAGTATTTTGTACATATTATCTCTAAAATGTTTCTTTTCAAGATGATATAGCTTTTAGACTAAATAAAAGTCAGGGGGATTATTAACTTACCTCTGAAAAATTGCAAATTCTTCTAAAAGAAAAAAATTCTGGTTGAAAAATCTTTTCACTAAATCCATACTTTCAGTCTTCAACTCAGGAAACATATTTTTAATATCAAAGTGGTAACTATAAGCTTGATTTAAATGTTATTTTCAGTTGAGTTTTTTTTTTCTTTTCTCTTTTAAGGGAGTGAAGATGCCAGAATCTCTCCTCTATTTGTTTTGCACTATTCCCCCGTGTGAACTTGATAACCAGTAATAGAAAGCTACTGACAGGGAAAGATGGAAATTAACAGCACGAGAAGAGTATTTTTGAGCTTTTATTTTGACTAAGATAAATACTTACTACTATTGTGTTAGTCTTCATTTGTCACAGAGATTATACAGCTTATACTATAAACTCTCACAGGAAGGATTTATTGTCTTTAATAAAGTGAGATAGCATTCATACTTATATATCTTCAAGATCCTCTTCTGCTTATTGAGGGGATGGCTGATACATAGAAGCGAAGCTTCATAGAACAAACTGAGGAGAATGGCTTTACTATTTTATAGACAACATTAGAAATAGGTTTAGTGAGCTAATTCCCCAAACAGGAAAGCTTATATGCCTGTAGTGGCACACTTTGAAGAATTTTATGGTTCGGTTCTCAAAATTAAGAAAAGTACCTCAGAACGTTATAGTGCTTCATTTTCTTACATTTCAATCAACCAGGATGTCATTTATCAAATGGGGGTGGGAAGGGAGGATCTTCTTAACTTGAAAAGGCTACACAAGGAAATTAAAACTCTTCTGTTCCTCTAGATATGTTTTTTATCACCAAACAAACACAAGTTAAGTGGATTTTGGGCTGGTTTCACAGGCCACGAGCCTCATTTTCCTGTCAGCTACAGCCTCCACTGCACCCTGTACCCACAAAGCACACCTGGAACTTTGCACCTGCTGCTGTGCAGCATCCAGCACGACTTCTGGGGGGCTTCAGTAGTGGTGGTGTCATGTTCTACCTTCCTCCGTGAAGGCACAGATCTCCCTGACTTCTGGTTAGCAAAGTAACAGGTGAAACACATTCCATGGAAAACAAGCTTGAAAGGTGACAGGGAAACTGTAAGATGTCCTTCATTTTGTTCTGACTGTGAGACAGAAAAATGAGTGTAGCATCTTCAAAAATCTTTGCTCATCTTGACAAATCAAAAACGGCATCATTTAAACAACGATGACATCTCGGCCTCTCGAGTTGAGGAAATATTGACTGTAGAAAGAGTGTGGCGGGAGAGGGTCATCGGAACACACACCCCAGCATGCTGGCAGAGGAGCAAGCCAGTGCATTTTGTCGTGATAGCAGCCTAACAATACAAATCCAGAGCCTCTTCATACATGTAATTGTCTTTGACCCAGTAATTACATTATGAAGACTCTGCCCTAAGGAGGGAAAAAAATCTGATATTCAACAAAGACGTGTTATGAAAAAAAAGCCAAGAGCAACATAAGCATTCAACAAAGTGAGTGACCAAATGCATCACAGAGCATTCTTACGCAAAAGGTTGTACAGCAAATAAAATAATATTTCCCAAAATTATTAAGGACTCTGTTGTATGTATAAAAAATATTAAGTTAAAAAATGGAATACAAAACTATGTACCACATGGCTATATATATAGTATATTCCCATACATATTTTATCTGTATATATGCATATGTTTTCAAAGGAGTTGTGAAACTAATTGGTATAATTATCTGTATATGTATGCACATTAAATGATGTATCCATTGCAATATATTATATATGTCTACTTATATCTCAGGTAGTTAGAAATACCCCCAAATATTATTAGCTTTTATTTCTGGATGTTAGCATTATAAATATAGATGGATTGTGCTTTTTTCTTCATTTTTTTGTATCATCTTATATTTTTATAATTAGGTTGCAATTTTTTAGATTACAAAGATAAACTATCTGGCTTAGTAAACTAGAGTTAAGTCAATATCTCTCATAGTCTATAAATCATAATAAATCCATAATTTTGTACAACCCAGTTAAATCTTCCAGCTGAGAAAATCTAACACCCAGAACCAGATTAGCTTGTGGGAATGAATGAAGCAGGTGCTAGGGAGTACAGATTTGGACAGAGGTTCGGAAAAAACCTAGTCTAGCAAACAGAACACTGTATCTAGAGCCTAACCACTATCCACAAGAGGGCATCCATAAAGACAGTCAGCAATGGGAAAGACCACCCAGAAAATGCCCAACAGATCGGCAGAGCAAGAAGGCAGATTAGTCTATTTGTAACAGGGTGCAGCCAAGAGGGGAGCCCCATATAATGATTTGTAATAGGGTTCCAGAAGAGCTTGGCGATAATTGGCTCCACACCACAGGGCACACCTTCCCAGAATACTGGCAACTGTGACCAATTGTGAGAGCAGCCAGAAATGGGGCTGCAGAGGAAGATTAGCACTGGGATTTAAACAGAGGCACAGCAGCCATTGGGCGTCTCTCTTTTTGGGACCACACATCTGTTTAGGACCACGCAGCTTTGGTTTCTTGGTTGGGACCATGAGGATTGGGTGAGAGTCAGGACCACGAGGTTTTGGAAGTGCTCCCTTTTGCCACATGGAGGGTGCTGGGAGGAGGACTGTGTGCATTTGTGGGAAACTTTGTGTTATTTCAAATGAATAATAAATCCCTTTCCTTTTCACTGATTTCTGGTATTAAGAGACCTCTTTCCTCAGGCGGCGGGCACAATGAACCCAGATAGGTGGGGAGGAGCCCCGTGTAGACTGTAACATCTTCAGAGACCCAAGCAGACTAGATGGACAACCGCTGCTCAGAGGGCCACCAGCAGGTTCCCACATTACGGTCATGAGGACAGAATTCTGCCCCCCAGGAAATGGATAATACAAAAAACAAAATGAGAGTGGCATTGGAAACAAAGTGAGGGGGTAAATTTCCAGAAGTATGGTGATTTAAAGTACGGACTGAGTCCCAGTATTAAGGTAGAAGTGGAATACGGCCCTGGAATTAGAATAGTGGAACTAGGATAGAGGTCAGAGGAAATTATAAAGCAAGCAT
>PVIA01000152.1:0-20450 GCA_004024845.1 Tonatia bakeri | reverse complement strand
GTGCCTTTGGCCCAGAGGAGTCAGAGACAGGGATGACAGGGGTGGTAGGAGCACAAAGTGGTCAAGGTATTTCTTCCGTGCTTCCAACAACAGCTGTGTCCCTCTGTGATTACAGTTCACATTAGCAGTTCCCCCCTGCCAGGTTGCAGGCCTCTCTAGGCTCTTCTAAGTTGTAGGACCCTTTTTCTTTAGCCTTTGAGATGGAGATAATGTTCCAACACCATTTTCTCTGGTTATCACCATCTATCTCTTCCTTCCTTCCTTCCTTCCTTCCTTCCTTCCTTCCTTCCTTCCTTCCTTCCTTCCTTCCTTCCTTCCCTCCTTCCTTCCTTCCTTTCTTTCTTTCTCTTAACTCTGCTTGCACCTATGTAATCTTTCAAAACTCTTCATCTGCATAATCTGGTGGCAAGTTTAGTTTTCTGACATTAAAAGACTGAATCAGATGGAAAATTTCTTGGTTTGGTGGAGGTGTTCATATAAAGAAAATATAAGATTCTTCTCTGATCCACAGTCTCAGCAACTAGATGGTGTTTAACACGAACACTTCACAGTTGGTGCCTCAGAGACGTGGACAAACAGAAGCAACATCTGAACAGACTCTGTCGACTCACACGTGGTCCCCAGGGTCAACAGAGGACTCTCAAATCTCTTCCTTCTGATTCATTTGTTCTTTTTTTAATTCTAAAAACCTCTGCCTGTGTCCAATTCTTAAGATGGTTTTTGTGACATTAGTCCACCATCTTCTCAGGTTCCTGGTTCTGGAATAAACATACTTTCTTTTCACCAACCCTTGTCTCTCAATTATTGGCTTTCTAGCAGCAGGCAGTGGAACCTGAGTTTGGTATCCGTTTTATCCTGCACTAACTCAATGGTAAAAAAAATGAATATATACCCCAGTGTATAATATTTAGAAATTATTTTTATTAATAGCTGCATGAAACTCTGTGATTTACTAATTTCCAAGTCTCGTTATAAATTCAGTTCAATTACATACTTGACCAGGTTGCACAGAAACCTAGAAAAGACATTCTATAAAAGTATATAAATCCAAATAGAAAAAAAAAATGTTTCTCTGGCTGCTTCTACTAGATCGTAGTACCTTTTTTCTATCTTGGCCGTAAGAAAGGATAATTATGAAATTGAGCTAGTAAATTTTACCTTATCTGATATCAATCAGATCTTATGAAACAACAAACATAATATTATATTAAAAACTTAGATTTAAACAAAAGCTTTTTCATTGGGAGATTTTAAAGAGATAAGAAAATTCTCTTTCCAGACATGCATAGGTGATATGCATACGATGGTTTTTGTTAACAAAGCTACATAAGGATGGGAATATTTCCAAGAAACCATTTTCAAAATTATCTTGTCAAAATATAAGGTTCTTTGCAAAAGCATTTATTTTCTTACTAATTGTTAAAGTATCACCTTTAACTTGAAGAGACAGATTATGTGATTATGTTTATTTATTTTTTTAAGTATCTTCCAGGTAGTAATATACCTCCTTATCCCCAAAAAGATAATTTTGATACATTTATCTTTTTTTGATGTATCTCTTTTTTTAAGTTGTCGGCTCCTTTAAACACTTGCCAGAAGACAATCCGAAAAGTGCTACGGTTAAAAAGACTTCTGTGGTCACATCTATTACATTAAAAAAATCAAAGAGGTCATTGTTTCAGTCTTGTTTTTACAAAACTGCATTCATAATATTTGAAAATGTTGCAATTTCATTTTCAAAGTCTTTAAATAATAAATGAATTTCAATTGTGAAGCTCTCTCTAAACCACAACCAGAAACTTTGTTTATAATTTTAAATAAATCAGCTATTTTACCAGTGGTTATGTGTATATAATTTGTTCATGAAACAAAGTAGTTTTTTTTTGTCCATAAAACAAAAGTAGTTTTTTTAGTCAAATTATTTATATTGAGAATGTATCTCCAATGGGATATCTTCTTTTGGTTGCTCACAAAAAGACACATAATTGAGTATGTGCCATAGTCTAAATGTTGGAAAACCTAAAAATTGATCCATCTATATAGCAAAATTCCCAACTACCTAAAATATATTTTAATAGTTTATTTTTAATTAGTGTTAGCCATGTATGTTCCAATAGAATTTTTGAACAAGGAATGTTTCGGTTTGTCCACATATTAATTTCAATACAGTATTTCAACTCTATTTTTTGTTTATTTGTTGGTTTGTTTTTAGCCAGGGCAAGAACAAATTTTTTTCTTAATGGTCCATGGCATTTTGCCCTTCACTAGTAAGAAACCTCAAAATTTTCATAAACATTCATTGTATTGTATTAAGTTTCATGAACTAATGAATTATTATCTGGCCCTAAATATTACTGAAGAAATGGTCATCTTTTTCCAAGTGTGCAGTTTTTCACTGCCCTGCTACTCACAATGGCTTTATAATAACCATGATTAGCTGACACCTCAAGGTTAAATAAAGTTAGGACAAGTTTTCATTCTCAATGACACTGAATGTATGAATTTCAAACAGTCTTCTGGATCATTTTAAATATTTGTATCAACATCTGAAATATTATTATGTTACTAGCTTTAGCTCATAATGTGGCTAAAAAACAGCCACTATTAGTTTTAAAAGTGTGAGCTCCATCATTCTCTTATTGTTTATTTGCATTTGTGTTATTAGTAATATATTCAAACTATGATCTTTCCAGGATTTTTTAAAACCATTTATTAGCTTTGAGAGGTTTAGTTTTATCAAAACTAATTAATATAACCTGCAGATTCACTTGATCAGGCACAAATAAATGACAATCATTATAATGTGCTAAACTCAAATGAATGGTAAAAGGACTTTGTGTCAGCCCTTTGTTTTGACACTTGAACTTACCTCAGGATACCTCCTGATAGGTGAGTTAGAACAGGCACACCTTTAGCAACTGCATTTGTAAACATGTGACAACAGGTCACCTACAGCCAAGGTTTAACTAAGACCCAGTGCCTTTAAACAAAAAAAAAAAACTCTTCTCATCAACAGGAGATTTACTGGTCACTAAATGATTTGCAATATGCTAAGTTAAAATTATGTGTGTATATAAACATAAATCCAGTATTTTTAACAGAGTATACCAATTACTGATATGTTTTCATTGTTAGTAAGAGATGTTTTGTATACAAGAGAAACAGCTCCAAATTTTGGGAGAACAATATCAGAATCATACACATTAGTAAAAAAAATTACTTCCACAATGAACACCTACTTTTATTATCCTTTCCTCCCATTTTCTTTCACATTAGGAATCAACTTAAATAATTGAATGTTATAACTGGCCATGGTTTTCGTTCTTTATTTGAAGTAACAGACTCTGATCCAAAATAAAACAAAATTGAATGTTTGTTTACCTTCATGTAACTGTATCATGGTAATTGACAAAAGAGTACATTATTATTTTTATACTTAAAGGGTTAAAAACACAAGGCTTTTTTTCTGTAGACCTAAAAGAAACTATATTTCATTTGTTATTTCAAATACATCATGAAAATATTTCTAAAATGTATTAAAACTTACAACCATCTCCTAGTAAATTAATATGTATAAACAGAAAATGCAACATTACAAAGGCTTTTATGTGAATGCTACAGAGAAGTCTATCTCCTCTAGGAAACCTGCAGTGTAATTAGTCTAATTATACCTGAAATAAAGCTTCATGCTCAGGTAAAGTGCTGGCGCGCAGACCCGCACAGGTGTTTCTATCTCAAGGTTAGTCAGCTGGGAGTTCTACTTTTATACAGCACTCATTGAACACCAAAAGCCTAATTACTCATTCATTCAGTCACACTATCACACTGGTCAACTTATGTGAGCAGAAAAAAATGAAAGAATTTACTTCACAAATTTTAATCTTTACATTTTAGTCAAAGATACCCAAGCACCTGCAACATCACAGGTACATGCAATTAGATTGGATTCACAGGGATGAAGCAATAGGGCAGACTCTCACACTGCTTGCTCCTATGCCCCTGGAGCCAAATAGTATTTGAAAGGTAAGGAGAGACAAGTTTAATTTAATCAAATTGTTGGAAAGCCTGAGGAAGTTGGCACCTTAGCCATAAGATAGTTAGAAGGCAACGAGTGCCCTTTCTAAGGTCCTCTCTGCAATGCCAGACAAGAGGAAATTCCTCGACAACTTCTCTGTATGATCTCTTAAAGAGGGAAATGAAGTTACAGCATGAGAGTCTACATCTGCCTTTGATAAAATATAACTAATAAAATATTAACAGTCCTATAACCCAGAATTTTGACAGCTAAAAGTTAGATTATTTCCAGTAAAGCATGCATTCCTAGCTTTTAGATGAGAAGCTTTTGGACAGAAGATAACTCAAAATACTCTTTTCTTAATATTATTTTCATCCAGAACCTCTAAGGAATCAAAAACTTCTGCACTGTCATTTAGCTTTGCTTCCAAAATTCCACTTGCCATTTATGAGAAAATTTTCACAGAAGCTTTTTGAAAGAATATTCACGTAAAGGCCTTACCTTTTTTAAAAAAGTGGAACTAATAGTGTGGGTACAACCAATTTCTTCTGGTTGGGCACTAACATCAGTGAGAAAAACAAGCAGACTGAAGACAGTAGAGCAAGATGGGAAATGAAACTACATCAGGTTCTCACTTAATGTCGCCCATTGGTTCTTGGAAACTGCACCTTTAAGTGAAATGATATATATGAAATTATGCATGTAATAAAACCAATTTACCATAGGATAATTGATGTAGACAAGAGTTATGTTCCTATGGTTACATATTTCTAGTCACAAAAACATCACCAAACCTCTAAGTAAAGACCCAGAACACATCTAATATTAAACATCAAAATAAATGTGAGCTATACATACATTTAAGAAAGATGAAGAAAAATAGTTTATTCCAGTTTAGGGTTGAGAGTTGCCAGAGCCTCTCCTAGCAGCTCAGGGCACAAGGCAGGACGCATCCTGGGCAGGATGCTCTGCCACCACCAGGCTATGCGCGCGCACGCGCGCACACACACACACACACACACACACACACAGTCACTCACTCAGACTGGGGCCATTCAGGCACATCTCTGGGATGTGAGAGAAGCCAGGAGTGCTCAGAGAACACGCACACAGACATGAAGAGGCCATGCAAACTGCACACTGACAGTGGGCCTGGCCAGGAATAACTTTTTTAATCATCAATGTTATATCAAAACGACATTGAACAAAACATAATTCGAGAACCTGCTGTAGAACAAGCCCCATTTACCAAGTCGCTACTACTTAGCCCCCACTGACTGCTGGCCCGGGCTCCTGGAATCTTTTTGTTCACATGAGACCTAAAATCTGGTTACACCAGTTAGAAGAGTCCCAAGATAACAATCTAAGTGAGACAGGGTGGTGGGCTCAGCTAACTGGTTGAGGTGGTAGAGACGAAAAGTGGTTGGATCTGGTATCTATTGAAGGGCAAGCTAATAGGCAACCATTTGAAATGCAAAGAATTGATGCTGACCATCTCTTATAAAATTCAACCTGTCTAGTCATGGTAATAATAAAATATGATGTCGTTTCAATTAAAATAAAAAATGTTAACAAAAAGAGAAAAGAACACTTAATGTATTCTAGACTCTGGCCTCAAATCTTTCTTTTATCACTTATTTACAAGTGACTTCTCCCCACACCTCCACTCCCATTCTAGCAAATGACAATCTTCTCCTGAACACACTGTGTATGTTTTGGGGTTATATTCTTTTTTTAAATATTTTATTTATTTATTTTTAGATAGTGAGGAAGGGAGGAGAAAGAGGGAGAGAAACATCAATGTGTGGTTGTCTCACGTGCCCCCTAATGGGGACCTAACCCGAAACCCAGGCTTGTGATCTTTGGTTCATAGGCCAGCACTCAGTCCACTGAGCCACACCAGCCAGGGCTGGGGTCATACCCTTAATCAGACTTTTAGTTGTTCTTCTGCATGGAATGTCCTCCACTTATCGAATCCCACTATTCTTTCAAGTTCATGAGGGCTTCCTTAGCAGAGGAGATGGTAATAGTAATCTCTTAACATCTCCTCTCCAAATTTGCAATGTATTTTAAAAACAGGGCTTGATAATAAAGGAATGTTGCATTTGTCCCCAGTTCTGCCTCTGAAAAAATGCCTAAGCTTATAGCAATATATTTCTTACATCCTCTTCAATCTCTTTTCTAACTCAAAGACTCAAGTCTCATATAAATCAGGAAACAAAATCAGTACAGTGGAAGCCGTCGCAGGAAGAACTCTGGCAGCTGTGCATATCGAATTGCGCAGTTTCTCAGGGCCCAGGGACTGCTGAGAGGGGCAGATAACCAGGAGATACAGGTTGGAGGAAGATAAACCTGCAGTAAAACAGAGGTGCACCTGTGAGCACTTACCAGATTTGGGAATATGAACTACAAAAAATGCATTAAACAAACCTATGCTTTGTCCATCTGAGAAAAAAAATTAACCACCACTTATAAATAGGAGCAAGACAAAAGACAGTTCATTCACTCTGTTTTCTAACAATCTGAGTTTTAGTAAATCTTACAATGTTCAATGGGAAGGAAGGTAGCTGTGGGAAATAAAGGGAAAAGATACTGTGAAGTACAAGAACACAGCATTTAGAGAGTCAAACAGCATACGTTTGTAAAAGATCTACTGGCGGGTGTAAAAGAAGAGTTGAGGAAATTACTCAGGTTGTGTATGTGTATAGTGTGTGTACAGACATATTGTGCATAGTTTTGTGTTCAACTTTTGAACCTAATTTTTATGAACATTTAACCAAATTGTAAATATTCATGGGAAAAATAATTTTTACTTGCTACATAGTACTGCACATAAAAATGTACCAAAATGAATTTATCGTTCCCTTTGTTTAACTCTTCTGCTGTTTCAGCTTTTCACTATAACATGTGTCTTTGTAGAACATTTTTAATAAATATTCAATGTGGAATTACTGAGTCAGAGAAAAAAGTTATTCATTTAATAAATATTGATGGAACAATGTGAACATTAAAAAAACAATGTCATATATTACAGATGGAATATGGAGTAAAGGTAGCAGAAATAAAGAAAAAAGGAAGGAAGGAAGGAAAGAAGGAAGGGAAGGAGGGAGGGAGGGAGGGAGGAAGGAAGGAAGGAGGAAGGAAAGAGAGAGAGAAAGAAAGAGGAGAGACAGGGAAGGAGGGAGGTAAAGGAAGGACAGAAGAAAATCCCTAGCTTTGGTTCACTCGGAGAGAACAGGCCACCAGTCAGACCAGCCTGAGGCACTTCATCCTGAATGAGACCGAGAAAGTGGTGGAGGTTCAAACCAGGCAAGGCGAACCACACCTCAGCCGGAGACCACAGAGGAAGAGCACCGGCCCAGGCTGGGAGACAGGCCGGAGGGAGATGTGCGCTACCCTGGGGCCACATTCTTCTACCCAGGCACCAGCATGCAGCGAGGAGACATTCTGAGACACCAGAAATTTCTGAAATAAATTTAAACCTTGAATTGACCTGAAATGTTTAAAATGGTTGAGGCTAAGTTAATTTGAATAAGCAGGCTTAATCTCTTTTTCCACTTAGGCAGAAGTGGCGCTAGAAGGAAGTAAGAAATCAGCTTTTTTTTTTTTTAAAGGAAAGCTGTATTTGGCACACATAATTTTTTACTGGTAAAATTATGCACACTACATTTAACTTTTTATTTTTTTCATCTTTTTTGAAGTCTAATTGACAAATTAAAAACTGTGCATATTTATGATGTGAGATCATATTTTGATATATGTATACATTGTGCAATAAACATTTACAGTTAACTTTTTAAATCCTTCATAATATATGCTTCTGTACACAGCTACCAAAATGACTAAGAGATGAAAGAGTGAACACACAACATCAAGTGCAGTCAGGATGCGGAGAGTAACGATTACACTCATTCTGCTCGCTAGAATGTGAAGTGGTAATAACTGTGTGCTAGTATCTTCTAAAGCTTAACATATGTGATCCTTATGACTCAGCAATTTTACTGACACGTTATACAATCAGCCTTCCAACTCGATCACCCATGAACCAAAAATATTAGGAAAAACGAAAATCCCAGGTACGTTCAAAAGCCAAACTTGAATTCACCACATACCAAACACTAGGCTGAATCCACATGCATGAAATGCCTTGGACGTGGACTCTGTTGTTGCCTCTGTGCAATCAGGTTCCGTGCAAACACTATAAGTTTTATTGGGTTGGTCAAAAACCCCTATGGGGTTTTTTTGTTTGTTTTATTTTGCTTTGTTTTCTGTGTGATGGCTCTAGAAGTGTTTAGTTGTCTTTACTTCATTTGAAACAATTTGGTTAGGTTATATTGTGACAGCTGTCATATCAGTGTGCATTTAAAAAAGAAAACATCAAAACTGGTGAATTTTTATGCGGCCATTTTAATATTGAAGATGAAAGAAAATATGTAACATTTTGGCATATTATGCTTTATTATTTCAAAAAAGGCAAAAACACAACTGAAATGCAAAAATGGTTTGCACTGTGTGTGGAGAAGGTGCTGTGACTGATTGAAGGTGTCAAAAGTGGTTTGCAAAGTTTCTTGGTACTATTGACATCTTGGCCAAATAATTCTTTGCTGTGGGGCTGTATTATGCATTGGAAGATGTTTAGAGCACCCCTGGCCTCTACCCACTAGAAGCCAATAGCAGGAGATAGCAGACATACTCAAAATATCCAAATCAATAAAGTTCTTGCTGAAAATGAAAAAATGCGTCTTTTACTTTACAGAAAAATCCATATGGCCTTTTTGACCAACTCAATATATAAAAGACTAGAGCATTGCAGATTTGGGTTTCTGCAGGGGTCCTGGAACCAGTGCCTCCCAGATACCAAGAAATGTTTACCAAACAGCATATATAAGAATGTTCATAGCTGTACTATTTGCCAAAGAGAAGGAAAAACCTAAATGTCCATCTATAATAAAATGGATAGGTTGTGGTATATATTCTCTATACAAGAGAATTCTAATCAAAAGGCAGGATACACAAAAAGAGTACCTATGACAAAAATCTATTTCCAAAACACTTATAAATATACTAAGCTATTTTGGCAGATGTCAGAATTGTGGTTAACTTCAGGAAGAGTGCTGACAAGAAGGGAGTTCAAGGGAACTTCTGGAATTCCACTAATAATGTTTCTTGGTATAGGGGTTTGATAACAGGTATGTTGACTTTGTGAAAATTAGTTGATTATATACTCATAACCTGTGCATTTTTTATATGTCTGTTATACTTCAACAAAACTTACAAAGAAACAAAAAATAAAGACTACGGCATTAGAGATAAAAGATTAGGGATCAAGAGTATGCAGCGAAAGCAGCAAGAAAAAATATACATGAAGCAGAGTCCAGAGAGGTCAGTTTCAGGCTTCCACTTTCTTCCCCATCCAGAGACACACAGGACTTGCATTTTCTCTAACGTCAAACCAAAGAGACGTGCAGAATGTCTCTACTCAAGGAAATCTTGTTTGAGCCACAAGGCCCAACACTTTCATGAAGAGTTGGTCACATAGACACATCTTGCTGTGTAACCAGCCATGACAACTGAAACTCAAGACTCCAACAATGATACCAGGTGCACATCTTCAGCCATGATGTTTGTGCAAACCAGTCTAAACATGCTGGTATATCACAGTCCATTTACTTCTTGTGTGCTTAGCAAAGACATCAATCATTAACATAAAAAACAAACTTTCCTACGGTCCCATTCTCAGTGGTTGGCCAGGGGTCAACCATGGTTCTAGGTTCCCCAGGAGACATGCAAGAGCTGATGTGTTGACTCTTCTCAACAAGTTCCTAATGATTTTGGATCATCCCTTTAATTATAACCTTCTTTCCTGTAAAAAATGTTGGCAGTAAGACAACGAGCTCTATTTGTGGGGTTTACAATGGACAGAAGTCAGTGTTCTCCTTGTGTCCATATTTAGGCATTTTTACGGTTCTGGAAAACCAAAACAAACAAACAAAAACCCCCTAATAAGTCACGAGTAATATATTTGAAGTATACGGATATTTATCAGCTACCAGAAAATAAAAACAGTTAACACAGACGATACCCAAATAACTTTGATGAATTTCACTTTGCTGGGGTCTTTTTTCCTTTTTGAAATGTAAGTGACCTGAGTTGGGATGAAAGTAAATCATTTACTGTGAAGGTGTAAAGTCACTTTATAAACTGAATGTTAAATGTCATTCAATTTTCGGTGTAATGGTAACACCTATCCCATTTTACAGTTGTTTTCTGACTAATTCTAGCCATTGCTTACATTTTTCCTCTCCCAAAACAAAAGAACACAACATTGAAGATACCTTCCATTAGTTCTCTTTTCACTGCTGCCCACATACATGCTCATTGCAACATGTAAATATATACTTTGTTAGGTTTGACATCTGTCTCCCCAACAGGGCGGTCCTCTTCTCTGAGGCAAAAAAACACATTGTATTTCGAAACTTCAACATCCAGTATAGTATCTGGCATCAGTATGTAAACAACAATATATGTTAAATGAATCATGATTTTAAAAATTATGTCATTGTAAATTTGTCCAAACCCACAAAATGTACAACACCAGAAGCGAACACTGATGTAAACAATGGACTCTGGGTGATAACGATGTGTCACTAGAGCTTCATCAATTGTAACAGATGTGCCAGCCTGCTGGGGATGTTGATAATGCGGGAGGCTATGCACATGTGGTAGCAGCAGGCATATAGAAAATCTTTGTACATCATGCTCAATTTTGCTGTGATCCTAAAGCTGCTCTCAAGAAATAAAATCTATAAAGAATTAATTACAAAGCTTTTTGCAGTATTCAAAAAGTTCTGCTGTCATGTAAACTTAAGTGTCACTTGCTTTGAAACATAGACTTTAATAAAAGAGGATTTTAAAAGACTTTGTAAAATAAGTCTACACCACAGTAGTTCTTCTACCATTTCTCAAAATCGTGCTCTTGTTTGAAATAGAACCCTCTCAGAAATCAACCATGTCATCAGGAAAGCCTGTCTATACACTCAGGTTAAATTTGCGCTGCCTCAGAAATAACTGTCAGTCCTCATAAAAAGTACTGCCAACCCAGGTAGTAGATGTAAGAAACTTCAGATGAATGGCTTTGAGCAAAGACATTAATTAAATGTGCCTCTCTTTTCTCCCTTACTCACTGCATAGAGCGAACAACCTACAAGATAAGAAAACATATGGCTAAGGGAAAAGAGAGAGCCACATTTTCTAGTGTTTCGGGTAAAGGTCCTGCTATGTAGAGAGGAAATTTACGTGGATCAGTGAAGAATATGAAATGAGATTAATCTCTTCAGAGTAAGTTTAAAAAATACTCTAAAAGATTTACAAGTTTTCCTTCACAAATGTACTCAAACATCAACTTTTATTCAAATATTTCATGCTTTGGATTAAAACTGGTCATATCTGTCTAAAAAGTATCCCCAGAGACCTTACGGTTATTCTTCAAAGTGATAAAATTGTTTGAAGGAACCCAAACTCCTTCAAATCAGACTCTTAGAGGGGAGGGAAGGAAGGAAACGTATACATGATGCATACAGGGAATGTGGGTGTCTTGCCCCCAAACAAAATGATCACAGTGCAAAAAAGATAAGACAGCATCTGGCACAAATAATCCTAGTAAACTTTTCTGCATTTCCAGGATTTAGGCATTAGAGTAGAACTGAATATCTGTATGCTCTCAAGCTAAACGCTGTGTAATGTAGGATGTCAAGCAAAGAAGGAATTCTCATGGATGTAATATTTGCTCACTTCTCTCTTTGTTCCTTCTCCTGAGATCTATGCTTTCTACATCACTCTGCCTTTGGTCTCCTCCTTCCCCTAACCTCTTCTTTTCTCAAAAGATTTTATTTATTTGTTTTTAGAAATAGGGGAAGGGAGGGAGAGAGAGAAACATCGATGTGAAAAACATTTATCCGTTGCCTTTTTTACATGCCAGAAACAGGGACTGAATCCGCAACCCAGACATGTTTCCTGACTGGGGATTGAACTGGTGACCTTTTGCTTTGCAGGACAATCCAAGCCAGCTGAGACATACCAGTCAAGGCTGACCTCTAGTCTTCAATAGCCCATTTAATGAACAATTATGGAGTACATACTACACATCTATGACTTGACTGTTAAAAACTTGAAAGGATGGAAAAGAATATGTTTTCTATTATATAAAATGCTGTTATTCGAGGCAGCCAAGCCAAAGAATATAAGAAATGAGGAAACTCATGTTAGATTACAATAAAATTTTTGAAGAATTTTATAAACCAAACAAACCACTAGCTACTGTATTTTATTTATAAAAGAGAACACAGAAAACTCAAATTTGGAAATAAAATTAAAATTATCAAACAAAGGAAGTTAGAAAGATATATTAGGCACAATTCTATGTTAATAAATTATAATTTTCAGTAAAATAAATAATTTTCTGGAGAAGAAAATTTACTGAAAGTAGATGAATTCCAATCCTACCAATAATATTGGGGAATTTTGGAAAAGTTGTCAGAAGTAGAATTCCAAGAATATCATCATAATCAAGCAGTTCAAGTGGCCAATATTTTATCTTCTTTGGAAGAGATCATTCCCTGATTAAGCAAAATGTTTCAGGGAACAAAAAAAATGGGAATGATTCCCAATTCATGTATAGATGCATATGGCCTTGTTATGAAAAAGGTCTAAATATAAAGCAATAACAGAAAACACAAAGACAAAATAAGATAGTTGACTACAAAAAGTGAGGTGAAAATATCTCAGAAATACCATTTACACAGTTAATACACAAAAATTAAACTGTAGACAATGTTTGATGAATATATGAGACAAACATGATGAATATGTAAGTGTTTACACATCAAAATAAAAACAGCAAATGCTATGATTAGGCAGTATCAAAAGTGTCAAGAAGAGGACATAGAAATTAATATTGGGGATATGTTCAGCCTTATCATCAACTACATTAAAATTAAAATGAAGTTAAATTTTATATGTTATATAGGCAAAGATAGTTTTAAAATCTATCTGTGCAGTGAATACATACCATGGGCAAGAGTGCTAGGAAAAACATAATCTCATTCTACTGTTGAAATCATGAATTGTGTATCCACATTATTAAAGACAATTTTGCAGCATACCTCAAAATTTAAGTGTTTGCCGTTTAGCATAACATTTTAATTTCTAGAAAATTTATTTAAATTAATAATTTGAGACATCCACAACTTCACCTAAAATGATATTAGCTGCAATATTATTTACAATAAATATATGAAGTAAACAAAAGGTCTAACAAAACTGATCAGGCACATTATGGAAGCAATTAAATATCATGTTTAAGAAGAAGATACCAATAATGTATTGCTTGATGATGATAAATTATGCAACCAGAATATGCATCAAAATTTCAAAGAAATTATCAAATTTGTCAAGTGTGTGTTTTCATAGAAATAAATCTTGCAAAATATATATAAAAATATTAACACTGTTTCATCTTTGGATGGTAGAATATACTCCCCCTACATTTCTTTATTTTCACATTTTCTCCAAAAAAAGGTATATGACTTTCATATCAGGTATGATGGTAAAAGTGTAATAATAATAATAATAATAAATAATAATGAATGAGATTTAAAAAGTGAAATAGGGAGAAAATCCTAATTATAATATTTGAGAGAATTGTGATATTTCCTCCACCAATTCATAGGTAAAAGGTTGACTGCTAGCTTTCAGAGTAATTGAGAAACAGTTTTAAACTAGAGCCCAGGGAACTGACCAGATTCCTTGAACAAAGACATTTCCGCTCCACTGCTCTGAGATGAGAACTTTTCCTTTGGTGGCAATTCATCTCTAAAGGAGTCTACTGACAACCATTATGAAGTACTTAGACCACGGTTGCTTGAAAAGAAGTAACAGCAGGATGTTAAGGAAAGACACAGCTTTACCCTCATTTAAAGATTCTCTAGTTTTTAAAAGGCTAATCCAAAGAAAGACCATTTTTATTTCAACGTTTGCCATCCAACACAAATCTTCCAGACCTGTATAAAAAAGGAAAAGGCAAGGAAGAAACATGAGTCAAATATACCTGATTTGCCACTGATACAAAGAAGATAAAGGTGCTTTGCCAGTGAATGAGATTTCCTAGAGGTACAGACATCATGAGCAAGCCTGTCGTCAACAAATCTGAAGAGAACCAGTGTTAATTTTGTGGGTCTGTCACGTTCTCATTTTCTCCCTGTGCCTTTTTACTTCCACTGTCAAGCCTTTTCTAATTTCAAAAGTAGGAAGAAAAAAAACCAATTACCAAGAGAAAATGAGAACGGTGCTAAGAATGTTTTTCTCCTTTGATTTGATTAGTGGTATTACGTGACTCAGTTATTTTTAGCTATTGATTGAAAGATGATCCCTTCACTTACATAATTCTCATTGAATGCATTTTTCCTTTTCATTTATGGAGCTTTAAACATAGTATATAACATATATCTGGATAGTGTACTTTGGGAAATTAATATAATAGTGAATATTGATTTTATATATAAAATAAGCAAGATCAAATCAGCCAAAAATTATCTTATAGTAACTGAAGTGCACTTGGTGATTTAAAATAGAAAATAACGATGCCTTATTTTATGAGTCAGTTCATTCTTAAAACTGCCTTGTTAATGATCAAAATAAGGATTTTAAAAAACAAATAGTATTCCCACCTTTTGTATAACTAGCATGAACATTGCTTTGGAAGCTAATGAGTTTTATTGGCCCAGCTAGTATATAATTTTTTTAATTGCCAGCTGTAGCTAAACATTTCTTGGTTATTATCTCCTAGTGCAAATATAAATAAAAAAGAATTTCCAAATGGCAACTTTAATAAACAACTATTTAAAAACAATTTCTCATTGAAAATAGTACGAATGCTGCTTTCAAATCTTGGCAATTGTAAATAACACTGCAGTGAACATAGGGGTGCTTATGTTCTTCCAAATTAGTGTTTGGGTTCTTCAGATATATTCCCAGAAGTAGAATCACTGGGTCAAAAGGCAGATCCATTTTTAATTTTTTCAGGTATTTCCATACTGCTTTCCACAGTGGCTGCACCAATCTTCATACCCACCCACAGTGCAAAAGGGTTCCCCTTTCTCCACATCCTCACCAGGACTTGCTGTTTATTGATTTATAGATGATAGCCATTCTGACACGTGCAAAATGGTATTTCATTATGGTTTTAATTTGCATTTATCTGATGACTAGTGATGTTGAGCATCTTTTCATATGTCCACTGGCATCTACATGTCCTCTATGGAGAAGTATCTATTCAAATGTCCATTGGTAGATGAGTGGGTAAACCATCTATGGGACATCCACACAGTGGAATACTACTCAGCCATAAAAAGAAGAAAATTTACCCTTTGCAACAGTATGGATGGAACTGGAGAACATTATGCTGAGTGAAATATGCCAGTAAGATAAAGATAAATACCATACGAGTCACTCATATGTGGACTCTAATGAACAAACTGAACTAACAAGCAAAACGGAGACTCATAGATGGAGAGCCCATGACAGCTAGTCAGGGATGTGAGAGGTTAGAGGTTGGAGGGACTTAGAAATAGGAAAAAAGATTCATGGACATGGGCAACAGTGTGGTGATTGCTGGGGAGTGGAGGGTATAAGGGGATTAAATGTAATGGGAAAAATATTAAAAAGATTAAAGTAAAAAAATAGTACAAATGCACTTTGATTTTAAAAAGAAATAGGCAGATAAAAATACAAGTAAAGTCTATGCCTCCGTTTCAGATAAACCCCATCACTAAATTTTTCAGTTAGAAAAACAGGAAATACACTGCAGCAAAAATAAAAGGCATTTTCTGGAAACATTTCTGGTGCCATTATTATTGGAATATTTGCAAATTCTTCAGACCAATCTATTGGAAAACAATCACTTTTGTCTATATTTGCACCCTTGAGAATAAGACGCACCCAATGTTAACTGTGTCTTGCACAGCACACTTGCAAATCCTAGACTGTAAAAATCAAGAATGCAGACTGCCAGTATAAAGCAGGAGCATCTTGGAGTGCAGCCCAAGAGATTAAAATCAGAAACCACTACACCCTGAGTTATGTTGCTCAGAGGGAAAACTGATTTCCTATTGTTTTTGACTAGGTTTTTAAATGATCTACTCTGTACAAAGCTCTTTCATGTGGGGCTCGGAAAAACCATAAAATTCAGTCAAAGCCATACAGTAGTCTTGTTATGTATTTATTACAAAATTTTAAACAAGATTTCACAGAAAATGTCAGCAACTAGCTGATCCATATTCAACATATTTCTGAGTGAACATCATGAGTCTGTTGAGAGAGACTGCTACATATAAGCAGCATGCAAAACTGAAGAATACAGTAAAATGGGCCCCAGCTGCTGTGGCTCAGTTGGTTAGGCATCATCCTGCAAACCGAGAGGTCACCGGTTCTATTACGGGTTCAGTCCCAGGTCAGGGCACACGTGGAAGGCAACCTGTGGATGTTTCTCTTCCTCTCTTTCTCCCTCCCTTCCTCCCTCTCTAGAATCAAAAATAAATTAAAAGAATAAAGAATATAGTAAAGTGGAAAATATGGTCCTTGGCCATTTGATGTTGTCAGTAATCTTAGCTGCTGCTAAAGCAATTGGGAGCAACATCTGACAAATTAGCTATGGTGAGGGGACATGGAGGTGGTTTTTACCTGTTTTTCACCCTTTCTTCCTCATGCTTCTTATAAAGACACACTCAAAGGAGCAGGAACCCTAATGGCTGTCACATTATAGAAAAATATTTCAGGAAATGTAGAATAAATTGGCCATTCTGTCTCTGACAAGATTGTGAGGTTCATATTGCATACCTCTTATTTAAATACATCTTGTAGATATAAAAATAGTCTCCTCTATGTCTGCAGGCGAGTTTTCTATACCATTTCTTTTTGGAAAAATGCTGAGAAAGGGTGACTTTCTATAAAAAGAAAATAGGTCAGATGTTTTTAAAGGTCGAATTTGATTTTGACAGCACCAGAGTATCCTCAACCATATAAAAGACTAATTGCAAGGGAATGTTTTACGCTGTTCAAATCATAGTGATTCTATATTTGGAAGAGAACAAAACATTATTTACTCCATGTCAATGCTTTGTAAATTAGGACTAATTTGCATATTGCAGGTATGCAATTCAATGATAATTTTTTTAAATGATATTCTTAACCACCTGAATGAGCACCGTATAAGTGCCGCACAGTTGGAAAATATTAATTTACAATGTCTTACAATCATGTAAGTGTCAAAAACTATCATTTTAAGCCAATAAGAGAGCCATGTTAGTCTATGTAATGACCAATGCATCAAGGTGCCTGACAATTTGAATGGAGAAAGGAAATAGGAGAAATGAGTTACTACACAGTATAAATCAGAAAAAAAATCAAAGAATTCCTGATTATCATAAGCACCATACTTGTACTTGTTGCTTATTCAATTTGGTTTCAGCAAAAATTACATCATTTATCATAACGTGAAATTATTTAAATTAATCTGAGGTTGGCTTGCTTAGAAGTGACAAAGCCCCAAAAACCTTTAAATGATCCCATCACACATCTGAGAATTTTCGTGAAGAGAAAGAAGATCATTTGAAGGAAATGTGTAGGAGTAGAAAATGCCTCGGTGTTTGTTTTCCAGTCTGTCCCACGCTCCCAGACCAAGGAAGAATGGGAATAAGAGTGCCCCATTGTGACATTTGGGGTGATATTTCCAGAGTGCAAGACTGGCTTCTTATTTCCTGTTAGATGTTTGATGAACTGCAAAAAGCCATACGCCGCTTAAGGTTACAGCAGAGCACTCAAGACTTCTTCAAAGTTCAGGAGGATGACAGGTGCTTGGCATCTGTTAAGATGAATCCCAAGGCTAGAGACTGGTCGTGTGCCCTTGGTAGCTGGAAGGGGATAGACAGCATAATGAGAAAAGCCTGAAAATGCAAAGCTCCACAGAGTGGAGTGGCGAGTTCTCCCATGCACCACATGCACACTCAGAAGTTACTAGGGCTAGGATGTTACAGAAAGAACTTCACACCAGGAGTGTTGCTCATGAGGGCAGGAGTTCGGAGTGCTCTGGAGCATGGAATATCAGGGTCAGGGAATGGTACAGTGTGCAGCAGGCAGGTAGGATTTTGTGTTTTTCTTCTACACACCTTTTCCATATCCTAGACTGAGAGGAAAGAGAACAGCAGAGTTTAGGAACAGGCCACAAAGCAGGGAAAGATAAAACAGACCACGCTCCCATCTTGGGAAGTCTGCAATATTGCAGTTCAGGATTACACTGGACAGGATACAAAATAATTAATCTAATTAACATCAATTAATATTTAATCAATCTTAAACCATATCAATTTATTTAATTAATAAATAAAATTAAATATGTATTTAACCAATATTGAATTAAATAATAAGTTGAAGTTTCTATTTAGCTTTGTATTAGACATATACATATCTATATTTCCTTCCAGGCCCATTGAAGAACATTTTTAAGTAACTTTTAAATAATATTAAAATTGCAACAAAATTGCAAGTACAAACATTTGAAAGTAAGCTGCTGATGTAATGTCTCATCATCGTTAAATACCTTAGCATGAAATTTCTCTAAACAAGAAATTTTTTTACACATAAGGAGGGACCCAAAAAATGGAATTTATTTTATAAAAGATTGTGTGTCTATTTATTTTCTAAAAATATTTTATTATTTTTAGAGAGAGGGGAGGAAGAAAGAGGGAGAGAGACATAGTTGTGTGAGAGAAACATTGATCGGTTGCCTCTTGCATGCCCCCAATCCAGGACCTGGCCCACAATCTAGGCATGTGCCCTGACCAGGAATAGAACTGGCAACCTTTTGATCTGTAGACCAGCACTCAGTCCACTGAGCCACACCAGCCAGGGCAAAAATAATTGTGTATTTATTCTTACATGTTTCATCTCCAGTCACATTCAAAGCACTCTCCATTTGATGCGATACACCTATTAAGATGATTTTCCACTGTTCAAAACAGTTTTTGAACTCATCAGGTTCGATGCGTTTCAGTGCATCTGCCATTTTTTGTTTCACCTCTTCCACATGGCAAAATGTTTCCATTTGAGAACTTTTTTTTATCTGGCGGAAAAAACAAGCAAACCGAAAAAGGTTGGTTGGGGCAAGATCAGGTGAATAAGGAGGGTGGGGCCAGAGGCTTATGCTGGTTTTGGTCAAAAACTGCTGAACACTCAGCACTGTGTGGGCAGATGCCCTCATAAATCACCCATCATGAAATGGCCAATTGCGTTGAAAGAGTCTCAAAAAATTTCACTGAAGCTAAATGCAGACTCTCAGAACACTGCCAGGTGGTTCACTGATATAGGTGGGTTTCTAGAACATTCACCTACAGGGGCAAGCCTGTACCACAAGGGGCCCACCCTCCAGAAGATAATTCCAGGTTTTTGGGGGTCCTCCCTCAAAACTGTAATATAGCAATCAAAATTAAAAAATCAATACTGATAGATGATATAGCTAGCTTCAAATCCTCAGACTCCACTTAATTTTTCCATTTGTCCCAATTTGCCCTTTTTGCAAATAGAACTAGTCCAGGAACACACATTGCATTTAGCTGTTGTGTCTCTTTTTTTTTCCTTTATCTTTATTGTTGACACTATTAGAGACATCCTCATTCCCTCCCGCCCACCTTTGCCTGCCTCCACCCAACCCCCAAACCCTTTCCTCCATTCTGGGAGAGGTTCTCCTTGACTTTCCTGACCTTGACACTTTTGAAAATTATAAGCAACACATTCTATAGAATACCCTACAATAGATCATGTGAAGATTCAGGTTATGTGTGTCAGGCAGGAATATCACAGAAGCAATATTCTTGTCTTCATAGTACACCCAGTCATGTGGTACACAATTACAGTCTGAGCCATTACTGTGATGTTATCCATGGCCATCTGATTAAAACTGCATTGGACTTTCTAGTGCCTAAAATGGTGTCATTCTAGTACCAGAGTGACAGAAAAAAATTTCCAATGTGACATCAAGGGTTAAGGAAGAAAATCTCATAGAGTCTGTTTAAGGCAATAGTGAAAGCTAGAATAAAAGCATTATCTTTTATTTGTACTCTGTGTAATCAAACCAAAACAAATCAAGGCATATCAAAGCAATACAATCCAAAACCAAAAGATATTTGTTTTGGTTTTAAATGACAGTTTTAAAATATTACAATTTATATCTTATTTCTTTTTTGTGGACATATTTATTTAAATAACACTAGTAACATAATTTTAAATGCTGAGACACTAAGTGGTGGAGTCAGTACAGGAATGCTGCTAGAACTAGTGTCCTTAATGCCGCCCTACACCGCCCCTCTGACTTCTGCTTGGACAGTGC
>PVIA01000150.1:518570-607606 GCA_004024845.1 Tonatia bakeri | reverse complement strand
GATTGCTCTTAATAATTCCTTGTTGATATTATTCATGGTCTTGCTTTGCATCCTGATTCACATAAGAATAGGCCATGAAGAAAGAGAGGCTCGAAGCCAGTCAATGATTGATTTTGAGGGAAATTCTGAAGGGACAACTAGTTCTCCCCAGAATATTGAATCATGCCCAAATCGTGTAAACAAGGTGTTTATACACCTGGGTAAGAAATTATCCTCAATTGTTCCCATGAAAGAATTCATGAATCAGTCATAACAGGCTGAATTGTTGGTAGACTTTCCCACGCCTGTTCCTTACCCTCAGATACAAAGCAACTTCCAAGAAAATAAGAAAAAACTATATAGACCCCTACCCATGGCCCAAGGATACCCCTGGGTACCATATTGGATTAATGGTAAATTGTGGTATCCCCAAAGAGGGGCTAATAGTCTCCAGAGGGTTCCAGATCCCCCACTGCCTTATACAGGGGCATATAATGAACATGGCATTAGAATGGTCAATAAGATTGGAGTTCAAGTGCCTTATAATAGTCTAAATTTCATGGAAAGTTTAGCTAGAAGCAGACCTTCCTGGTGTTTATTTACTAAGGAACAAAACAGGTCACTACTCCGCCAGCTTGTCAAAGGATTTTGCCCACATTTCCCCCTATCAGGCAGCAGCTTCAAAAAGGAACTTTCTGAATTAACCAAATAGAAATAGAATAAGACATGAGAAAGTCAAGAATGGCCTATATCCTATAAAATTCAATAAAACTGTCTATCACCTTTTAAGTCAAAAGGTTTACTGTGGCTAGATCTCCCCTCTATCTCTCCTTACATGCTTGTTTTGATGATTAAAAGGTGGTGGGATTGTCATATATTTTTATTTGAGGTTTATTGATTCGAATAATTCCAATAAAGTTGTATAAAATAATTTCTTAATCAGAGAATAAAATCCCCTCTAATGAAACAGCCCCTGAATGTTTAAAAGTTGTTGAAGTAACAGCCCCTCCTTTACCTTGAATAGGAATATATATCAATTAGAATTAGACAGGCAAAGAAATAAGAGAAGCTGGTTAGCTATTACAAACTGAACATGTAGAAATAATTACCAGAGACCTTTATCCAATCGAGCGTATCCTTTTGCCCCATGACAAATTCTGAGAACTTTAATAAACAATAAGATATTCAAACTCTGTACATACAGCTATTTCTAATTGTTTGCATTTAATAGGTTACTAGATTAACATGACTAGATGTTTGGGTAAAAAACTTCCCGCTTCACCTAATCGCAAATGTTAATCACTGCCAAAAATGAAAATATAAAACTCTGTTTGTACTTGCAATAAACAGAACAGAGCTTCACTGTCCTCTGAGTCGTGCTGTCATCTGTTACCCATCGCCGACGCCTTACCCACCTTCAGGAGACCCTTGACCCAGCTGCGGCCGGACCGCAGCAACACAACAACCAAAAAAATTTTTTTAATTTTACTTACTGATTTGAGAGAGAGAGAGAGAGAGACAAGGAGTGAGAGAGAAACATAAATTTGTTGTTCCACTCATTTATGCACTCATTGGTATTCTTGTATGTGCCCTGACCTGGGATTGAATTCGTAACCTTGGTGTATCGAGACGATGCTCTAACCAATTTAGTAGCTACCCGACCAGGGCCAAAAATTTTAGATTAGAAAAAAATATTCTGAGTTCAATCCACTAACTTGGTTCCTTAATTTCTTAGCAGGTCACAACTCACAGTTCAAAAAATTCTGGTCTCAGGTGACAGCTATGCTAATGAAAAGAATTGAAAGAAACCCACTTTGGAGGTAGAACTGATAGTACATAGGACTGGAGTAGAGCACTGGAATAGTGGAAAGAGAGAAAGAAGTGTCAAAAACAACTCATGTTTCGGCTTTAAACATCTGAATGGATATGCTACTTTGGGAAAAATGGAGGAGGAGCAAGTGTAAGATAATGGGAGAACAGAATTAAGAGTCTGTATTTGAACATGCAAAATTTCAGGGGAGAATGGGAAGGGTTTACAGGAACAAATATAAAGGACACATGGACAAAAACTGGAGGGGGTGGAAATGGGAGGGAGGTGGGGAAGGAGGTGTGGGTGGGCTGGGATGGGAGTAAAGGACAGAAAAATGTACTTGAACAATGATTAAAATAAAATTAGAAGAAAAAAAATACAAGCATATAAATGGAAAAAAAAATTTTCAGGAGCCTGTTAAATACACAGAGATACCAAGATACCGACTGGATATACAAGCATAGAGGCTATCACTGACTATCCTAAGTTTGCTCCCTAATACCCACAAGTATATTATCTTGTTTTACTTTTTTCACAGCACTAACTCCTTTCCCCCGCCCCCCGCATGTCTGTCCTTTGCTGTTGGACTTCACAGTTTCTGACCACAAAAGTGAAGTCCACTTCCTTATTCCCTGATTCCAAGTTTGCCATGTGACTTACTTTAGTCAACAACTTAAGTCTCAAAAGGACCTGCATGTTGCAAATTACTCTCTTGTACTTCTGCTTTCACCATGAAAAGTATATTATCAGGGCTGGCCCTCTGGTCCCAGAAGTAGGATGAGAGACATATGACCCAAACAAGTAAGACTAGAACAGAGCCTCCAACCAGCCTACAGTCATACAATTAAGCCAGACAAGAAGGGCTGAGCTCAGCTTAGATCAGCTGGTTCCCAGTCAACCTACAAACTTATAAACTATAATAATAAATGTCGTTTAAAATCACTGTTTTATAGTGGTTTACTCTACAGAAATAACTGTACTCCAGTACCTAGAAAAGTGCTTGGAATATAATGTTGTTATGTTGTTGTTGTTGTTGTTGTTGCTGTTGTTGTTCAAAGATTTTATTTACTTACTTTTAGAGAGAGAGGAAGAGAGGAAGAGAAACAACAATAGGTTGCCACTCACATGCCCCCAACCAGGGGATCTGGCCCACAACTCAGGTATGTGCCCCAACCAGGAACTGAACCAGCAACTTTTCAGTTCACAGGCTGGCACCTAATCCACTGAGCCACACCAGCCAAGGCTTGTTTAAATGAATTCATGTTTAATTGAAAAAGAAATGGACCCTGGCTGGTGTGGCTCAGTGGATTGAGCACTGGCCTGCAAGCCAGAGGGTCACCCTTTAGATTCCCAGTCAGGGCATGTGCCTGGGTTGTGGGCTGGGTCCCCAGTTGGGGGCGTGCAAGAGACAACAGAATGTTTCTCTCACCATCAATGTTTCTGTCCCTCTCTTTCTCCCTTCCTCCCCCTCTCTCTAAAAAATAAATAAAATCACTATTTTTTTAAAGACTGAAAAGCTTTAAAAAGAAAAAGAAATGGACAAGGAATAGCCAAAGAGGTAAGAAAAACCTGGAGAACACAGTGTCACAGAGACCTAGAGAAGAGAATGCTTCCAACAACAAAAAAAAAGTAATCAAAACAGATTAATGCTGCTGAGGTCTATTAAATTAGGTTTGAAAAGTATTTACTGTATATGGCAATGCAGTGATCAATGGTAGCCTTGAAAAAGGAGGAAAGCCAGACTGGACTAGACTGAGTTAAAAATGGTAAGAAATAGGTACAAGAAAGAAAATTTCCATGGCCAAAGGCTGGTTCCTTTATATGCTCCCACCATTCTGCCTTGAAGATTTTTTTGCTTTCTGATTACTGGATTTTGGGTATCAAACTTGGGATATTTTTGCTATAGAGAATAGGAATGCTAAGCTTTCAAGCATGAAAATGTTCTTTCTCATCTCACAACACACAACGAGGCCCTGGTTCAGGGTCACGAAATGAGAATAAAACCCTGTCTGCGCTCGCTATCCCACACTTCGATTGGCTGAGAAAGGCCAATCATTGACCACTTATACATTTCCCTACAAAATAAAAATCAACCATGAAATTTAAATCCTATAAAAACACTATGGAATAACAGATGATAATGTACTAAGTATTAGGAATAAAATTTGACAATGAAAACCTATTACTAAAAATAAACTTTGTACTAGGAATGAAATTTGTATAAACCTATTACCAAGAGATGGCTTTAAGGCTTGTTATAATATTCAGAACGAATGAACTTCAATTTACAGTCCATGATCAAAGGACACAAGATTTATATTATTTTTCCTATTTCAATTTCTGGCTTTAGAGCATTCTAGGCACTTCCAATATAATGTCCTACATATAAATACATTCTCGCCCTGGCTGGTGTAGCTCAGTGGACTGAGCACTGGCTTGCATACCAAAAGATTACTGGTTCAATTCCCAGTCAGGGCACATGCCTGGGTTTTGGGCCAGGTCCCTGGTTGGGAGTGTACGAGAGGCAACTACACACTGATGTTTCTCTCCCTCTCCTTCTCCCTCCCTCTAAAAATAAACAAATGAAATCTTTTTTAAATAAATAAATAAATACAATCTCCACAACTAAATTCTACACAGATTATTTCTTCAACTTAATGCAAAAAACATTTTATACCTTATATATCCTGGCATCTTCCACAGTACCTTAATAAATACCTGCTGCTTCTCATCACATCTATATAATGTGTATATAACTTGTATTAACCAATATGCTCTGAAGTTTTTTTTAACATACCATATTTTTCCATGTGCTCTTTCCCAGCATTCCCAAACATCTGAGGAGCAAATGGTTGGGGAGACATTCCATACTTATTGATCATGATTTCTGCATGTTTATCAAGTGGAAAAGTCCTGTTCAAAGACTAAGAGAGAGGAAAAAGCTAAATTTAATAAGCACTTGACATGACAGTGTTTCTTTCCAATATTACAGTGCTACTAAGATATTTGCTCATGCTAAGCACGATGTAAACCCAAACTGGAGAATATGAAGAATATCAGTCAGGAAATGCTTTGCACAAATACATGGCAAGGAAAACAATCAAATGAACAAAAAGGTACAATTCTTTCAAGAAACTCTTATAAAGAATCCCATATGTGCCAAAAACTTCTCAAGGTGAATAAAACAGATAAAATCTTTGCTCTTTTACATGTGAGGGGGGAAGAGGTTGAAAGGTTATAAGGACAAAACTAAATATAACTGTAAATAATAATGCTATAAATAAGAAATCCAAGATTCACTGAGAGAGGCAGGGGCTCAAATAAAAAAAATCAAATGAAAAAGAAATTACAACTGATATAAAAGAAATACAAAAGATTATAAGATACTACTATGAACAATTTCATGCCAACAAATTAGACAATCTAGAAGAAATGAATAAATCCTTAGAAACATACAATCTTCCAAGACTGAACCATGAAGAAATAGCAAATTTGAATAGACAAATTACTAGCAAGGTGACTGAACCAGGAATTTAAAAAGACCTCTCAGGAAACAAACCAGATGGCTTCACAGGTGAATTCTACCAAATATTCAAAGAAGACTTAATACCTATTCTTCTCAAACTCTTCCAAAAAACTGAAGAAGAGAGAATACTTCCAAAGTCATCTTACAAGGCCAGTATTACCCTTATAGAAAAACGAAAGGAAATCATAGGCTGATATCCCTGATGCAAAAATCCTCAACAAAATATTAACAAATGGAATTCAACAATGCATTATAAGGTTCATATAACATGTTCAAGTGTGATTTATCCCAGGCATGCAAGAATGATTCAACATCTGCAAATCAATCAGTGTGCTACACCACATTAATAAAATGAAGAATAAAATCATATGATCGTCCCAATAGATGCAGAAAAAACATTTGGCATCCAATTTGGCATCCATTTATCATAAAAACTCTCAACAAAGTGGATATAAAGGGAACATACCTCAGCATAGTAAAGGCTATGTATGAGAAACCCATAGCTAACAACAGTAGAAAGCTGAATTCAAGCTTTCCTCTAAGAGCAGGAACAAGACTAGAAGGCCCACTTCATTGCTTTTATTCAACATAGTATTGGAAATCCTCACCATAGCAATCAAACAAGAAAAAGAAATAAAAATTATCCAAATTAGAAAGCAATAAAACTGTCACTATTTGCAAATGGCATAATACTATACATAAAAAAGACTCCCTAAAGACTCCATAGACACAAACAAAAAAACTGTTTGAACTAATAAATGAATTCAGTAAAGTTTCAGAATAAAAAAATCAATATACAGAAAACTGGCATTGCTATATACAAATAACACACTACCAGATAAATTAAGAAAAAAATCTCATTTGTAACTGCATCAAAAATAATAAAATACCTAGAAATAAATTTAACCAAGGAAGTAAAAGACCTGTACATCAAAAACTATCAGACACTGTTGAAAGAAACTGAAGACACAAATAAATGGAAAGACATTCCACATTTATAGATTGAAAAAATTAAAATGATTATAATGTTCATACCAGCTAAAGCAATATACAGATTCAACATAATCCCATTCAAAATTCTAATAACACATTTCAGAGAAGTAGAACAAATATTATTCTAAAATTTATATAAAACCACAAAAGACTCTGAATAGCCAAAGCAATCTTGAGAAAGAACAAATCTGGGGGTATCACTTTCCCTGATCAAATTATACTACAAAGCTATAGTAATCAAAACAGTATATCGGCATAAAAACAGACACATAGATCAGTGGAACAGAATAAAGAACCAAAAAATAAATCTGCATGTATATAGATAATTTACAATAAAGGAGCCAAGAACATAAAATGAAGAAAAAATAACCATCACTAAATGGTGTTGGGAAAACTGGATGGCCACGTGCAAAATAATAATACTAGATCTCACTATCTTACACCACAAAAATTAACTCAAAATGGATTAATCACTTGAGCGTAAGACCTGAAGCCATAAAAATTCTAGAAGAAATTACAGGTGATAAGCTCCTTTACATAGGTCTTATCGATGTTTTTTTGGGCATGACTGCAAAGGTAAGGAAAACAAAAGCAAAATAAAAGAAGAAAGAAAGGAAAAAGAAAAAGACAAAACAACAAAAAAGAAGAAACAAAAGCAAAAGTAAACAAATAGGACTACATCAAATGCTTCTGCACAGTGAAGGAAGCCATCAACAAAAAGAAAAAGCAACCCACTGGAGGAGAGAAGGTATTTACAAAACATGCATCGATAAGGGATTACCCAAAATATATAAAGAGCTCACACAACCCAACAACATAAAAACAAACAACCAAATTTAGAAATGGACAGAGGATCTGTACAGAAGTTTTTCCAAAGATGTACAGATGGCCAATAAACACATGAAAAGATGTTCACTAATTATCAGAGAAATGCAAATCAAAACTACATCAGATACCACCTCACACCTAGAATGGCCATTACCAAAAAGACAAGAAATAACCAGTGTTGGACAGAACGTGTAGAAAAGGAAACTCTTGTACACTGCTGGTGGGAATGTAAACTGGGGCTGCCACTGTAAAAACCAACTGCATGGTGGGAACAAAAAAAAGAAAACTACAAACCAGTATTTCTGATGAATACAAAAATCCTAAACAAAATACTAGCAAATCAAATACAATAATACATTAAAGAAGAATACATCACAGACCAATTAAAAGTGAAGGGATGGTAAAAGATATTTGATACCAATAGAAACCAAAAGAAAGCTGAAGTAGCTATATATATACATCAGACAAAATAGACTTTAAAATAAAGACTGTAATAGACAAACAAGGTCATTATAATGATAAAGGGGTCACTCTAAGAAGAGGATATAACAAATACATATTTGTAAATATTTATACACCTAATACAGACAAGGGAGAAAGATACAGCAATACAATAATAGAGGACTTCAACACCCCATTTGCATCAACGAATAGATCCTTCAGACAAACAAAATCAATAAGGAAACACTGACCTTAAACGTCAAGTTATACCAGACTGACTTAACTGACATATACAGAACATTCCATCCAAAAGCAACAGATTATACATTCTTCTGAAGTGCACAGGAAATATTCTCCAGGATAAACCATACACTAGGCCACAAAACAAGTCTTAATAAATTCAAGAAGACTGAAATCATATCAAGCAACTTTTCCAACCACAATGGTAGGAAGCTAGAAATCAATTACAAGGAAAAAAAAAACTGGAAAATTCACATATACTGTATGTAGAGATTAGTATGCTACATAACAACCAATGGGTCAAAAAAGAAATCAAAAGAGAAATAAAAACATCTTAAGTGATGCAGCAAAAGCAGTTCTAAGAGAAAAGTTCATAGGAATAAAAGCCTACATTGAGAAATAAAAATGATCTCAAATAATCAACCCAACTTTACTAGGGGTGTCCAACCTTTTGGTGTCTCTGGGCCACACTGGAAGAAGAATAGTTATCTTGGGCCACACATTAAATACGTTGCAACACATAATCACAAAAAAAATCTCATAATGCTTTAAGTAAATTTACGATTTTGTGTTGAGCCACATTCATAGCTACCCTGGGCTGCATGCGGCCCGCAGGCCACAGGCTGAACACCCCTGCACTCCTCTAAGAACTAGAAAAAGAAGCCCAAAGCTAGTAGAAGGAAGGAATTAACAAAGCTAAGACTGGAAATAAATGAAATAGGGACTGAAAGCAATAGAAAAGATTGGTTTTAAAATATCAGTGAAACTAAGAGCTGTTTTTCTGAAAAGATAAACGAAATGTCTATATTCTATTTTCTCTCTCACCACTTCTTCTCCATTAATTCCAATTAAATATTTATTATACCTTAGCACATTATCCTCAATATATCTTAACTTCCTGCCAATTCTCCATCCTTTTCCCTCTCCAGTATATTCTCAATAATTACTTTTAATCTAGTCCAGTTTCACTAATTCTTTTCTAAGTCATGTATAATGTGCTATCAAACCTATCGTTTGAATTTTTAAGTATTTCATTTTTCTTTTCTATAAATTCTATTGCGGTTTTTTTTTCAAGCCTGTTGTGTCTCATTTTGCAGTTTCCTATGCCCTTAACATATTTCCAAGCTTGTCTTTTATTTCATTAAACATAGTTAGCATGCTTAAATGAGTGTCCAGTAAAGCCAGTTTTTGAAGTCTTCACAGATCACTTTTTACTGTGCCTCCTTCTCCTGGTGCTTAATTATGGTGCCTTGTATTCTTAACGCTTGGTGTTCCTCAACTGCGTGTCCTTGAAAACTTACTTGGAGAGTTCTCAAAGCCTAGTATGAAGATGCTTTCCTCCAAAAGAAAATTTACATTTGCTTCTGTTACACGCCTAGGTTACTACCATTCTGGAATCAATTTAGACTCAATTACATGGTTTGAGGTTTCTTTGATCACCAGGGAACAAGAATTGTTGCAGCAATCCTACATAGAGGACTATGGTTATCATTTATAATCCTCAGTAAAAGATTCTTCTGGGGTATCTTCCCCTTTCTCTATTTCCCATTGTTCTACTCAGTACCATGCAATTTTCCCTGTGATCTCATGAAAGTGGGGAAAAGAGGAAACAGGGAAGGGGAGCAGTTTTACCGTGGGTTCGCCCTTACCCAAAGAGTTTAGCCCTGTAGAGTCCGAGTTTACTGTAGAGAGTGGATATTAAAATTCTGACATTAGGAGGACCTGAGCAAGCTTTGACTACTTTCCTCCATTCCAGGAGCCAGCAAGATTGAAGCTCACAGCTTCCTGATCTGCAAAGGCCTTCAAGGCAAAAAGCGCTTTCAAATGCTGACCTTTATTTGCTGGCATTTACCTGCAATTCTTCTTTTATTAACTCTTTGATGCTTTAGGATATTTTGTTTATATTCCATCCAAATATTCTCTGGTTATCATCAGAAGAACTGATAACCAGTTTTGAACCAGGTCTGAAAACTTTGGCTTGCCGTCATCAGAAAAAAAAAGTCCCACGTGTTATTAATTATCTTCAATTTGTTGGATGAAATTAATTTTTGAATGAATAAATGACTTTTAAATTAATTAGATAAGTCAACCTCAAATTCAATAATCTGACCTCTCTAAACATCAGTTCCATCATTCACA
The DNA here is from genome assembly GCA_004024845.1 of Tonatia bakeri. Classification (NCBI taxonomy): domain Eukaryota; kingdom Metazoa; phylum Chordata; class Mammalia; order Chiroptera; family Phyllostomidae; genus Tonatia; species Tonatia bakeri. Next base: position 597,650 of record PVIA01000150.1, on the reverse strand, counting down.
AAGTAAAGATGTTGAACTAAATTATCTCTATTGCATTTTACTGTTCTAAAATACCAGAATCTATGTATATATATACAATATCACCTTTCAGCTTTTTGGGTTATATCAACTTATTTAATAACTATGCCAAAGTATGTTTTATGTTGCTTATTAACAGGCGCTACTGATGGGGGTCCAATGGGCAAAGTTTTCTCATAGCGTCGTAATGACTCCGAAATAACAGTAAATGGGACTCACTGATGCCATCAGGGACCCCTTCTCCATCTTCTCAAATCCCAGAGCCAAGACACAATCGGCCAGACCTTGAAAGAAAATGTAATTATTTTGAAAATTCTAATTTCTAGACACCCCCAAAAATATATGAAATACTTCCATTTAAATATTGTTCTATATAAAATGAAAAAACATACTATAATCCTATAAAACTTTTAATCAGTGCAAAATTAGAGAAAATTCTTATATGCAACTAGATAAGAGGGAAAAAATCAAGAAACTAATTCTTTCTTTGATCTTCAATGTTAATAAAACTTTTGATTAATATGGAAATATTTTGATCAAGAACAAATATAAATAATTTTTGAAAATTTAAAACACTAAATAAAATAAATTTATTTTTAAAAGAGTCTTGATCAAAATCTCAACGGAATAATTTTTGGAAGGTGGGGACATCTAAAAAAAGATGTTAAAGTTCAACTAAACAGCAAAACAAGACAGAATTGACAAAAGAGATAAAGAGATAAAATCTCTTTAAAAAGGAAATAAAAATAACAAGGTATGGGGGACAAGGATATTAGCATTATCAAACAGTATGACATTATAAAGCTCCAACAATTAAAAAACTTTTTTTTTATGTGTGTGTGTAGTGGAGCACCAATCAACAATCAACAAGTAGAACAGAATAAAGAGCCTAATAAAAAACCCTAGAATATTTGGCACTGAACCCATTGAGCCATACCAGCCATGGCAATATTTGGAAATATAAAATATGATATAAAACCAAGAGAACTGAAAGCCACAAGAAAAATGTATACAAATGTGTATAGCAGTATTATTCACAACAGCCAAAAAATAAAAACAATCCAATGTCCCTCAACTGATAAATGGGTAAACAAAATGTGGTACATCCATAAAATGGAATTTATTTGGCCATGAGGAGGAATGAAGTACTGGTAACATGCCACAGCAGAGATGAACTATGAAAACATAATGCTACGGGAAAGCCACAAAGGTCCATATACTGTATGATTCCATTTATCAGAATAGGTAAATCCACTGAGACAGAAAGTAGGTTAGTGGCTGCAAGGAGCTGAGGGGCGGGGGCCATGGAGAATGACTGCTAATGGGTACAAGGTTTCTTTCTGGTGTAATGAAAGTGTTCGAAGTTTGGAGTGGTGACGGGCGCCAAAATCTGTGAATATATTTAAAAATACTGAATTGTATACTTTAAAGGGATGAGTTTTATGATACAGAAATCACATTTCCATAAAGTTTTTTTAAAAGAAATACATTATAAAGCCATCCCTCTGATGATTGTGTGTGAAAACCCCACACCTATTTACTAAATACACGAAACCAATGAGCACCACTCACCGCCCTGAACCAGCTGCTGGGCCATAAACAAAGCAGTAGAACCAGTGGAACAGTTATTGTTAACATTGATTATAGGAATTCCAGTCATTCCCAAACTGTGATAGATAGCCCTCTGCCCAGAGGTAGAGTCACCTACAGAGAAAAAGAAACTGAAACTGTAATACATGCATGGGAAACGTGGGACGGCAACACAACACCGCACCGCGGCACGGTTTGTCAGTATCATGCCTTTGCCTAGCACACAACATGAACGGAACAATAAATAACTATGAACACCTTACTCAGAAACAGATCTAGCATTAAGCATCATTTATTCTACAAATATAAAAAAATTCTCAAAACACAGGCCCTGGCTGGGTAGCTCAGTTGCTGAGAGCATTGTCCTGATAACCAAGGCTATGGGTTCAATCCCCAGTAGAAGAACATACAAGAAGCAACCAATGAATGCAAAAATAAGTAGAACAACAAATTGATGTTTCTGTTTTTCTCTCTCTTTCCCTCTCTCCCTTTCTCTCTCCCTCCCCCCTCCTCTCTTTAAAATCAATAAAAAAAAATGTTTACTTCTCAAAACACAGAATGTATGTGCACTTTCTTTACATAATACAGAGGTAGGGAAGTAAAGAAATGATCAAGTAAGAGCAAACAATTCAATATAACTAGGGTTACATGATTAAGGAAGCAATATTTCACTTATATTGCTAGATATAAATCTTCAAAACTACACCAATTGATGAAAAAGCCATGATTTTCTCTTCATATAAGGGTTTCACAGCTTCAAAAAGTTTAGAAGCTCCTAAGTGCCACAGAAGTTCAGAAAAATAGCGATCCAAGTTGAATACATTGGACTCCCTCTCCCAAGAGGCATGGCTGCTGAAGCAGACAAGCTGCAGCAGTGTGATGGGAACATCTGAAGGTCCAGACTCTCCAGCAGTCTTCAGGGAAATCAGCAACGTAAAGGGCCTCCTTTTTAGTAAGTACACTTCATCTACCTGAACTAGTAAATTTCTTTTCAAGAATTCTCTTGATATCAGCCCTGGCTGGTGTGACTCAGTGGTTGAGTGATGGCCTGTGAAGCAAAGAGTCGCCAGTTCGATTCTCAGTCAGGGCACATGCCTGGGTTGTGGGCCAAGTTACAAGTAGGGGACACGAAAGAGGCAACCACACACTGATGTTTCTCTCCCTTTCTTTCTCCCTCCCTTCCCCTCTCTAAAAAATAAATAAATAAAATCTTTAACAAAGAATTATCTTGATATCTTAAAATCTAAGGAAATAAAAGATATGCATAAAGATTCATCCATAGTATTGCCTTTTATAATAACTAGAAATTAGAAATAATTTTAAATGTCCAAGAGCAGGATATGATTATACTATTAAGTAAACTATAGTAAATCTCCAAGGCTAGAATATCATGCAAACATCAAAAATACTGCAGACTGGAATATCCTAAATGTCCATTAAAAGGACGTAGATTAAATAGATTATGATATATCTATTCTATGAAACACTGTGCTACCATAAATAAAGGCCAAGGAAGCTCTTTATGATATAATTTGGAATAGTTACCAAGAACTACTAAACAAAAAAAAAGCAAGCTACCAAATGGTATATGCATTATGTTATCATGTGAGTAACAAAAGAAAGGGGAAATGGGGATATTTCTGTGTTCATTAAACTGCCAATATGAGTTTTCTTGTATCTTATTTTTTTTCAGAATTGCAATCTTGAATTCCTGTCATTTAAAATACATATTTCCACGTGTATAAGTTTATTTTCAGGAGATTTTTCCTTTTCTTTCTGAGCTGCCTTGTTACCTTGGTTATTCATGGTATTTGATGGATTATTTCTCTGGCATTTATTATTTCCAGGCATTTTATGGCAATGAAATCTGCTTTTTTTTTTACGAGGAACAATTTTCTATTTAGGTTGATAAGAGATCTTTGTTTTTTCCAGTAGATGGCGTGGAAGCACTAGTTTTTCTTTTCTCTTGCACTGCTCTGGCTTCTAGAATATCTATCTGCAGGTCCGGTAGAAAAAAATCCCTGTATTCCCTAGGGAGGTGGGCATCTCATCTATGACCAGGTCTCCTCTTTGACCAGGTCACCTCAGTCTCAGAAGACTACCTGTGTTGAGGGAATGTGGTGGATGATGGGGTTCCAAGCCCATGAAATCCCAGTGCTGCCCGCTATAACAAGATAGTGCCCCAAGTATCCCAGGATGCCCCCACCTCCCAGTTCAGGTGTAATGGGTAGGGGGTGGGCTGGGCTGGCAGAACGTTCTCGTCTCAGCAATGGCGACTGCCAGCTCTGAGATGCCATACCTCTCTGTATGTCCACCACTCCCACCCTTCACAGGGACCAACCACAGCATGAGCCCATTGCTCAGCGAGGAACTCACCTGCCTCTCCAGTTCTCAGAGTTGCAGATAATGTGCTCTGCCCACTACTCACTGCCACAGCTTCTACTGGGCCCCAGACTCCGGAAGGATGAGGAAAGGCAGCCAGACTCCGAGGTTTTCTTTTCTGCCTGGCATTAGTGTCTGCTAGATTACGGGTGCCACACCTCTGTGTTCCATCTCCACCCGAGTCACCAGGTTCAGCCACAGCGTGTGCTGACCACTCAGGCAGAAATGTTGATTCTACCTCTCTGTTCCTCAGGGCTGCAGAGTACACACTGCAGCCTGATTCTTCTCCTCTCCCAAGACTCACAGTGCACTCCAGACTGCATCTCTTGCGCCCATCTAGGCTCTTCCCCTATCCCTCCTCCCCTGCTCACTCCAAGTAGGCCATGTTCTGAGTTTCAAGGTGTGGATCTCTCAGATGTGTTTGTGTGCTGAACTATGGCTATTCAACTTGAAATCTCAAGGGAAGAGACCAGGGGGTCTTCCATGCTTCCAATGTCACTTCAACAGTTGACTTATTTTTTTTCTTACGCATTTGTTCCCTTTTTCTTTTTATAATACAAATAGTACATATAATTTTTTTAAAGATTTATGTATTTATCTATTTATTTTTAGAGAGAGAGGAAGCAGAGAGAGAAAGGGAAGGAGAGAAGCATCAATGTGTGGTTGCCTTTCACACACCCCTGACTAGGGACCTGGCTCACAACCCAGGCATGTGCCCTGACTGGGAATCGAACCTATAACCCTTTGGTTCATAGGCTGGCACTAAATCCATTGAGCCACATCAGCCAGGGAAGTACATATAATTTTTTTAATCAGAAAAAGTTTCATGAAAAAACTTTAGTAATACAAAAATGTCAATAAATGAAATTTTAAGACAACAAGAAGCAAAAATTTATCTTCTTAACAGTAATTATCTATATACCGTACAACTATGGGTAATATTTTCTTTATTAAAGATAAAAAATATTTTAAAATTTATTTCCTGTTTTGACTATAAGAACTGCAAAAATATATGTTATACTAGGCCAACACATAAGAGAAATCTAGGAATGATGGGTAAAACTCCAAGTTCTGGGCTTTGAAAGTTAAAATTCACAAATACCCCTGTATTGTTTATGTTGTTGCTGCTAGATTTAGGCAAATAATTTTTAGAATACACAGTTTAATACATACCATAAACGTAGCCAACACATGCCTGTTTCACTGCTGAATAAGGAATCTGTGCATCAGCTAAAGCCTTCATACCTACAAAAACAAAAGGGTTTTACCGAACAGTGCTTTCAGTATTTGCTTTAGATGAGTAGAAAGTAACTTTAGTTCCCCAGAGTAGTAAGTCTACTTCTATGTAGCCCACATTCAATCCAAATGACGAATCCATCAAATCGCCTCAGGTCTCTCCTTCAGGAAGTAATCATTTCTCCCCATGAGCTACTGCCTCTCCTTTTCACATCTTCTTTTTGATACTTAACATTTTCTGTCCTAACTGTATGCCTAACTGTAAACATATTAAATCCCAAGAGTCTTAAAGACCCTTAACGCACGGTCCTTGCCTTCATCACCTCAGTGGTCCCACTGCATATCTGTGAGCAAAACTGGACAGAATGGCCACACTGGGGGTGGACGGGGGGGAAGCACTTGCGTGGTCATCTTACGGAGTCAGGATCAAGGGATGACCTTCTCCATGGAACAATAAATGGAGCTCTAAGGATGCTACTTAAAATTATAAAAATTACCAATGGAGGAACTGAAAAATAATATAAAAATAAACTAGAAAGATGAAAGTGCAGGTTGAAGCGAAGGTGTGAGCTAAATCCTTCTCTCTCACAGTGAGAAGCAAACAGATCTAAAATTGGTAGACCAAAAGCTGGAGTAAGTGTGGCAGAATAAACATTTAGGGACATGAAAATAACCACCAGAAGAAGTAAAGCCAAAACAGTTAAAGAAATTGCCCTCTGAAGAACGGCCCTGGGAATTCTAAGCTATTTTGTGGTGTTTTTATTTTTGCTTTTTTTAACCATATGAAGTGGGGGAGATAAACACTGATTTTAGTGTTTCACTTATTTATGCATTCATTGGTTGATTCTTGTACAATATGTACCCTGACTGGGGATCAAACTCACAACCTTGGTATATAAGGACGACACTCTAACCAACTGAGCTACCCAGCCAGGGCCTACTTTGAAATTTTTTAACTATGAAGACATATAATTAATTTTGGGATTAGTTTAGTCAAACTAGTCATCTTTTCCTACTTAGCATATAACAAAAATATTTCATGTTTCAGTTATAATAATGCTGGCAAGATTAGGTTAAGAAGGGCATTCTCATATACTGCTAGTGAGACTAATAATGTAGCCAGTCTGAAAATAATTTCGCAAGTCTTGGGGAGAGAGGAGGGAATTTCAGGGGAAAAGGGGAAGGGTCTGCAGGAATAAGTATAAAGGATACATAGACAACAAAAGGGGAGGGTGGAAACAGGAGGGAGATGGGCTGGGATGGGGGTAAAAGGCAGAAAACTGTACTTGAACAACAATTAAAGAAAAGAAAAGAGAAGAGAAAAGAAAAGAATAATTTGACAAGTCTTAAAATGGTCATATATTCACTGTTCCAATGAATCTATTTCCAGGCTGTGTCCTCAAAAGTAACTAGAGATGAGATGAAATATTTATTTAGCAAGATGTTCAAATTCTTCTAAAATATCAAAAAGTTGCAAACCTAAATGTCCAAAAAAATCATAGAATAAATATATCATTAAAATTTGAAAAAACTAATTTTCTTCAAATAATTTTTAGCAACAGGATAGATACTCATGGTAAAATAAGTTTAAAAATTCAGGAAGCAAATCTACATAGCATATTATCCCATATAACCATATGGAAAACTACTATTGTAAAATAGAACACACTAAGATGTTAATAGTGATAGCATGGGTCACAAAATTTCGTTTTCATTATTATATAATTCTGTGTTCCAATAAAACACATGCATTGCTCTTATAATCAGTGGGAAAGACTGAGTTACTAAGGTAGAAGGTTTAGCCTCTGCTCCGTACCTCCTCTAAATGCCAATGGCATGTTGTACTTAGCACGGGCTACTCACCACCTGTGTAAACTTGCCTTCTGCTCCCTATCAAATGGGAAGAGCCTCGAGATCGGTATACCACCCTGCTGTGAATCCTTCCTAGTCCCCAAGATGCACTCACTAGTATTCACTGAACATTTCCTCCCAACATCAGGTTTTCTGTGCATACTTTCAGATTCAAACAATTGTCAAATAAAAAGGTTGTAAAGGGATGGAAAGACAAAGAAAGCACAGAAGTTAACTATCTGAGTTACGTGGCACTGCCATACCGATACTCAAATGAGTGTCGTTCGCATTTAGGTGCAAAGGAATCCCAACCGTTCTCTGAGGGAAAGAAGGATGAGGAGCGTGTGAAGAGCAGAATTCTCTAAATAATGGAAGTTGACAGCGCACATCTCTGCTGGCTGCGCTCTTCACTCTATGCATCTGGGAAATGACAGGAAAGAAAATGGAAGCTGACACCCCGCCCCTCTGCCTAAAACCAGTTTGGAGAATTAGAGGGTAAGACGTCTGGATCTACTATTCCATGAAACCGCCCCCTGCCACATCAGCAGTCTACACGTAAGTCCAGAGAGAGCAGGATGTAAAATCAGTTACAGAATCTTAGGAGTTTTCGCCTCAGGCTGTGCCTAAACACACGTTAAACCAAACAGGAACGGAGAAGTTTGAAGGCGCACGCATGGCACCCAAGACAATGTCAGACACGTGACTGGAATCATCCTCTTGTGCTTCTCATTTCCCTAAATTCTTGAAACCAAAGGGATTTTTAAAAGCAAAGCTAAGTTTTAAAAACTTATTCTGTAGTACAGTTTCTTTATTAAGTGAAGCTTATTTTCCTAATTACACTTACAAAAGAAGAGAATTTTAAGCAGTAAGCAAAGTCAATCAGGCCGAACCTCTTGTTAACAGTTGATCCCCACAGTTAGTTTCAAACTCCATAACTTCACCTCAACGTTACCATTTTGTAATCAAAATATTATATTCACATATTACTAAAGTAACCTCAAAATTATTAACAAAATTAAGAGAAATGGAACAAAAACACAAAGAAAGAACTGTGCAAAGCATCTCCCACTTCAGAGAAAGGCAAAAGCTATTTGGAGGTATCAGTCAAGAGCACGTTCAACAACATAAAAGATAAACATTAAATGCAAAGTGTCCACCCAGAAGATCAAAATCAATTAATTAAATCTCGTGAACCTTCCTTTTGGGGAGCAGAGATGCTCTGATTTCATGTATACTAATATCTAAGTACTGAGTTAAATAATAGAGTTGAAACAAAATCCAAATATACAGGCACTAGGTACTAGGTACCGATGGAGACATGGAGGATTATTTAATGAATAACCCCAATAACTCTTTTTGGGCTGCCTGGCAACAAGCTAGCAGAAACGGGATGGGTCTGGGAGATTTCCCAGGAGGAGGGCTGTACCTAACAACTTCATGGGGCCAAGGAGCTCTCAAGGTCTCCACGTGCTGGGAAGCTGGTATTTTCTAGCACTCCCAAACAACTGATGCCTGAGTCTAAAACATTTATTTCCACTGTGCAGAGAAACTACTGTGCTTGTCCTCCTTTTTTTAAGAGAGAACAACGGAATTCGGATCCACAGTTCAGCCAGCAGCAGCCTGGCCCAAGCAGGTGGCTCTGAAGACTGCCTACAGAACATGGACCACACACCGAGAACCCTCCTCTCTTGAGTTCCAGCTCGCTATTGTTCACCCAAGTTCTCTGCTGAACACTCACGAGAATACACATCAACAAACTGCACCACCTCATTTAGTCACACATGAGCCTAGTGACAGAAAAAGAATTCTCTACACTGGTTCAGTCAAGTGAAGAGAGGAAAACCACCATACAGGTATTCAATGCATTTTGAATGTGATTATCCCTTTTCTAGGAATGGAAGACACCAATTTTGTCTTATCTCCTAGAATCAAATTATCCCTTTTAGTGAGCCTACCTTTCTCTCCCACAGAGTCCTTTGCTGTCCCAACAAACAACTGGGTAACACATAAATTCACTGGCCACTGTCTGCTCTGGCTACCTAGCTAAGAATGCCCAAGCTCTTTTCCCCTTCTCCTTCTCAGTGAGCCACTGGGCAATCGCCTATATAAGTTCTTCTCCTTTTTTTTTTTTGGTCACAAGACTGCTCCACAATCAAGACAGATCCCACAATAAACTACAATGTTCAAAGATCTAAATATTCCATATTACCTGCTTCTTTTGCCAAGTCAGGGTAGTCTCTTGAATCCTTAACTTCAGGCTTCGTGAACTAGAAATACAGAATAAATAGAAACAAGTTTAGTTACATTTCCTCACAACAGAGCACACAGAAACTCATTCATTTAAATAAAAACATGTTGAACACCTAGCACATTCCTGGATTCTGATAATGGATACAAGTTTTCATTCATTTGTCCAAACACCACCACCAAGGGTGAACCCTGATGTAAACTAGGGACTTTGAGCAATAATGATGTGCCCATGCAGTCCGACTGTAAAAAAGGTACAGAGTGGTTCTGGTGCAGATTACTGACGGTAGATGAGGCTGCGCATGTGTGGGGACAGGGAGCATATAAAACTAGTTTTTACTCAAATTTGCTGTGAATGTAAAACCACTTTGAAAAACAGGCCTTGCAGACGCCACCACTGCCTCAGACCCTCCCCCCGTAGTCAACTTTCGTACTTTGAGCACTGGGGAGAAAGGATTTGGTTATAAAGGTTCCTGCTTTCACAGAATTTTTCTAGGATTTATGTGCCAAGGTGGTGACTTCACACGCCACAATGGCACAGGTGACAAGTCCATCTATGGGGAGAAATGTGATGATGAGAATTTCATCCTGAAGCACACAGGTCCTGGTATCTTCTCCATGGCAAATGCTGGACCCAACACAAACGGTTCCCAGTTTTGAATCTGGACTGCCAAAACCAAGCAGTTGGATGGCAAGCAGGTGGTCGTTTGGCTAGGTGAAAGACGGTACAGACGTTATGATAGCTATGGAGCGCTGTGGGTCCAGGAAGGCAAGACCACCAATTTCCATGACTGACTGTGGACAACTCTAATACATTCGACTTGTGTTTTATCTGAACCACCAGATCATTCCTTCTGCAGCTCAGGAGAGCACCCCTTCACCCTCATCTGCTTGTGATGTTCTATAATCTTCGTGCTTTCGCCACAGTTCATTGGGTTCCATATTCTCCTTACCCCTTCCAAGTCTAGCTGGATTGCAGAGTTAAGTTTATGAAGTACAAACTAACCAAAGAAAGAAAGAAAAATAAAGCCCTACTTGAAAGCAGAGAGCGGGAGACTGGGATGAGAAGACTTGTATTTCAGATCTCTCTGGATGCAACGTGGAGAAACGAATGAAGGGAGCAAGGCTGGAGACAATGGGACCAAACGGCATGACTCTGAACGGTGCAGGTGAGAGCTGACTACCACGGCAGCACAGCGCAGGAAAAGGACAGAGCCTTAAGAAGCATAAAGTCAAGTCTACCAAACTTGGTGACTGATTGGATAAAGTGGAGTGCTTTGCTGGTCAGTGCTTGTGATAAAGAGAAATGACTTCCAAAAACTTCTGACTGCAAACCACAGTAAGATTCATATTACAACACAACTAGGCATCCACATACAGGCCTCCCTTGGTACCCACAATTGGTTCTAGAACCCCTGCCCCTGCACAGATACCAAAATCCACAGATGCTCAAGTCCCTTTACATAAAACAGTTCTATGTTTGCATATAACCTACATACATCCTCCTGTACACTTTAAATCATCTGTAGATTACTTACAATACTTAATACAACATAATGTTAGGTAAATAGTTGTAATGTTCTATTGTTTAGGGAATAACGACCCCAAAAATCTGTACATGTTCAGTACAGACACACCCATCATAACCATCATAGGCCTAATGACAGAGCACACGTCAACTACAAGATAACATTTTAGGGGGAATATTTTTGATATGCAGAACCCACAGATGTGGAAGATCAACTGTGTATTCACATATAATTAAAGCAAAAATTTCATGAAATACTTATCCTTGTTATATTGGTAAAATATTTTCTAATTTTTTAATGCTAGAAGCAACCTTCTAAATTGATTTCATGACCTCCAATTTGAAACATTGTATACTTAACTTAAATGCCACACTTCATTGTGGTGCCAAAATGCATCTATTAAAATGAACCAAACCAAAATATTTAACATTTATTCCTGTCTCTGACCCATTATAATTCTTCATAATTCCCTAATTCAGCATCTAAGAGTTGCCTATTTTCCTTCTATTTATTCTTCAGTTCACTAAGTCACAATCAGAGCATTTACAGCAAGTACTTACGATGAAGAGTACTGTGCTGCCCTGGCTGGTGTGGCTCAGTGGATTGAGCACCGGCCTGAGAACCAAAGGGTTGCCAGTTTGATTCCCAGTCAGGGCACATGCCTATGTTGTAGGTCAGGTCCCCGGTAGGGGGCACATGAGAGGCAATCACACATTGCTATTTCTCTCCCTGTCTTCCTCCCTCTCTAAAAATAAATAAAATAAAATCGTAAAAAAAAAAAGAGTACTGTGCTAGGCTCTAACAAGTATATCCATTAAATATTAAATTATCGGCCATATAGTGGAATAATGTCACATTCCCATTTCTTACTGAAATCAGGGCATTTTTTAAAAAAATTAGGCAACAGAAGTCAGAGAGATTCAAAATTTGGAGAGAAATCTGACACAAAGAAAGTTCTCCACTGCTGAACTGGAGGGACCATGGGGCAAGGACATGCCACCAGCTTCTAGGAGCTAAGAGTGACCCCAGACCAACAGCCAACAAGAAAACGGAAACTTCATCCTCCAGTTAAAAAAAAAAAAAAAAAAAAGGAGGAATCAGCCCTGGCTGGTGTGGCTCAATGAACTGAGTGCCCGCCTATGAATCAATGGGTCACCAGTTTGATTTCCAGTCAGGGCACATGCCTGGGCTGGGGGCCAGGTCCCCAGTAGGGGGCGTGTGAGAGACAACCACACACTGATGTCTCTCTCTCTCTCTCCTCCTCCCCCACCTCTAAAAATAAATAAATAACAACTTAAAAAAAAAAGGACGGATCATTTGCAAAGAAATCAATTTTGCCAATAAAAGGAATGAGCTCGGAAGAGAAGGCCAAGCTCCAGATGGGAATGTAGCTGAGCTAAACCTTGCTTGCAGGCTAGGGAAACCCTGAGCAGAGACCCCTGCCACATCATCCCATATTGCTAACCTATAAAACTGTGAGATATAAATGGATGTTGTCTTAAGCTACTAAATTTGCAGTAATTTATTACAGAGCAACATAAAACTAACCTGTTCACTGACCAAAAAAATTAGTCAGGCAAATAAAGACACACATTATTCCTTCGAAATGAAAAAAAGCATGTTTAGGTGGAAACTACCAAATGTTAATTAACAGAAGATTGGATAACTTATGTTATGTTGACAACATGGACATTACATCCATGAGAATGAACAATCTATAACTACATGTAAAATTATGGATGAATCTCACAAACATAATGTTGAACAAAAGAGACAGAACTAATCTAGGTCAGAAGTTTGGATAATGGGTAAGTCTTTTCTGGCAAGGAGTCAGTGACTGGATGAGGGCAGAAGGGCAATTTCTGAGGTGCTGGTAATGTTCTATTGTCTTTTGTTTTTATTTTCTTAAGCAAAGAAATGCCAAAAGTATCATAAGGCTTATAATAAAAAAGAGCAATCTTGTTTCATTACTCCCCACCCACTGGTCTTACTTGCTCCCAAAATATCTACTTTCACTTCTTTTAGCTGTTTCTTCTTTTATAAAATGCCATGTTTCTAAGTATCCTTATGACATTACCTCTTTACAAGTTTAAGAAATCATCTAATGATATCCAATAAGGAACCCACCCAGTCAAAACCTACCAATGGAGCTTAGACTCTTATCTAACAAATTTCTCCCTCTTTATCAAACCCTAGGAAAAGTTAAAAAAAAAAAAATCAAGGCCAGAGGGAAGTTCATTGGCCTAGTAAGAACATCGATGAAGCTGCTCTCCATATTCCCAATTTCTTCCCTCAGGAGTATAACCAACACCTACCATACCTCCACCTCCCAACTGGAGGAAAAGATCCACCTACTTCCCAAAAGGCTGGGAAGCTCTTTCTGTGTGCTTTTCTATATAACCAATATAATCAAACATTCAACAGCCAATAAAGGATCTAACTGCACTGATACCAAAATGTAGAAGGCTTTACTGCTACCTTCATTAGAAGTCCCTTCTCCCATGAAGCAATAATCTCCAAATATGTTTTATAGTGCATTAGTTTATATATATGTACACATGTTTTGATTGAATTGTGATCGTAGCCTATTGGTAAGATGATAAAAGTTTTAAGGATGTTTTCTCAGAAAAAGAACTCCCCCTAGAAGCTCTCTTTCACAATGCATATCCATTTAGTATTGTTCAACTACCATTCATTGACCCTCCTCAGGCACCAGGTACTTTCAGTGAGTCATGAATTAAACATGGTACTCCCCTTGGAGGAGCTTACGTACCAAGGAAGAATGTAGGCATACAAACAGAATTTAAGCATAACATAGTGAGACAGAAGTAAGTACAAGGGCTCTGTGTTAAAGTCAGAAGGACCAGAGGCTGCTTGGAGATCTGAACAGATCTCTGAAAAATGCAATGAAGTCAAACAGTTTAAGTAGTGAGAACAACAGAAGCAAAGTAACAGAGGCATAGAATAGAGTGTACAGTGAAACTAAAAGCAGTTGGGCATTACTAGAACATGAGGGTGTGAGTGTGTCAAGACATAAGACCATAGGAGTCTCCCGCCTCCTAGTACCAAGCAGAGTAGCACTTAAGGAACAGAACTGAGGTTGGAAGATCCAGAAAAATCTTGTGCAAGATGCTGAGCATCACTAATGTTTCTCCTCCTCATCCATACTTTGTTGGATCCATTCAAAGGCCCCCTGTGGATCTTTGAAACCAGAGATAGTACCTAATCCTACATATTCTGGGGGGTTTTCCTATACATAAATATCATGATAAAGTTTAATTTATAAATTAGGAACAATAATAAAATAGAAAAGTATAACAATATACTGTAATAAAAGTCACACAATTGTGACCTCGCTCCGATAACCCAGATGGCTGCTAAGTGAGAAACGGTGAGTAATGCATGCAGGGCACATACAGCACGGATACCAGGACAAAGGGGTGTCACGTCCCAGGGTGGGTGGAGTGGGATGGTGAGAGACTTCATCACGCTACTCAGAACGGCGTGCAATTTAAAACTTATGAATTGTTTATTTTCCACTTACTATTTAATTATAATTTTCCATTTAATATTTTCAAGTGGTTGACTGCACATACGAGAAACCGCAGATAAGGGGGAACTACTATATTCCCAGGAGTGCAGAGCTGGTGGCATTCACAACCTGCTTCCCTTCTGGGAGTGAAGTGACCCTTGCCTCCTTTGAAGGTCCACTCGAATCAAAGGAGATGTGGATTTCAGGTTATTCTGGGGTGTCCTTCACAAACTCTGACCCCGGGAGGAAAAGGAGGAAGAGGAAATGACCACAGGAAACACCCCGCCCCCGACACATGCCCTGAGATACCCTACATCACAACCCGCCCCAGTTGCCACTCCGATGCCTCAAGGGCCAAAGTCTGAGGGCGGTGGGGTGTCCCCAGTGCCCTCAAGTTTGGGAGGAAGGACCCACGGACAATGTCAGACCCCCACTCTGCATCGGGCCGACCCCCCCCACGAGCCGCCCCCCATTTGGTGGTAACATCTGGACCCCCAGTCTCACCCTGACGGCGCGGGGTGGAAGCCCACTTAGAGGCGACCACTGCGGTGTTTACCTTGGTCATCCCAACCCCCACCACGAACACCCGGCGGCGCGGGGTCCCCGACTGTAGGGAGGTGAGAGGCATGGCTCTGAGCGTGCGGGCTGGGCTCCGGCCGGTCCAGCAGACACCCAGGCGCCCAGACCACAGCGGAAGGCGGTTCGCAGGAGAACCCACCACTCTCGGCGCCGCCGTCGGACGCGAGTGCAGTCCGCCGGGGGTGGGGCCGGGAACCCTCCGGCTGAGCCTGCGCAGAGGCGCTGGCACGCCCACGCTTTGGGGACGGGGAGTGTTACGTAGCTTTTTGTTTTTCTTCTTTTTTTTTTTTTAGAGAGGGAGTCCTGTGTTAAAGTTGAGGAGAGTAAAGCAAGGATGAGGTTAGGATAGAGAGAGCAACAGGACAGAGCCTAGATGGGGCTGCTTTGGCTCCCTACAAATGTTACAAGAAATGAGCCTCGGTGGAGCCGCTGTGACTGGAAAGTCGGAGAAAAGGGGGCCTTGGAGACATTCCCCAGAAAAGCTGCCACTGCCCTTGCCGCCCTAGTTGCGAGTCTCCGTGGGGGCCCCTACAGTTTAGGAGACACATGCCAGAGGGGGGAGAAAGGTGTGGACGTGCTCCCAGGAGGGAGAGCGCTGTTATGTAGCCCTTTGTAGACAGATATGGTCAATGTTACCTCATTTTTTAAATATTTCATTTCACTGTGGCATTGCCTACATTCATGGACTTCACTTCCTCACCTCTCATATACACCTCAACGCATCTCAATTATATGCTCAATAACTGGATTGTAAAAATATTTGTGAATGTGAATCCCTTGTGTGGATAAAAACGGGGCCACACACTAAAACTGATGAGATCTGGGACGGCCTACATGACAGGCCTTAGGAAACTCCAGAGACAAAAGGTAACCACACGGGATGGTCTGAACATAAACATTTGTAAGTAAAAGTGTGTCCTGCTCTGGCTGGTGTGGCTGAGTGAGTTGAGCGCCAGCCTACCAACCTAAAGGTTAGATTCCATTCAGGCCACGTACCTGAGTTGCATGCAGCTCAGGTTCCCTGTTGGGGCCGTGGGAGAGGCAACTGATCAATGTATCTCACACATCGATGTTGCTCTCCTTCGCTCCCTCCCTTCCCATCTCTCTAAAATAAATAAATAAATAAATACTATTTTAAAATGTAAATAAATAAATACATGTGGGTCCTAGGGCATAGTCATGTCCTAGGCCAGTATCTTCCTTGACAAAGGTCCATCTTTACCTTAACAGAGCCAGCCTATTGCCTTCTTTTTAAATCTATGGTAACATACCTTTGAAATGTCGGAGTAATCCCCTTTTTTGCAGACACCCCCCGCCCACGCAAACACTCACCTGTGCATGGGACCAGAGCCTGAAGCCCTCATTGCTTTTTTCTTGCCCAAATACCATCTCTATGTGCTATAAATATTAATTGTTAACTATCCTGTACCCACTGCAATGTTAGAAATGTCCAAACCTATACAGAACGTTTATGAGTTTATTTGAGCCAAGCAGACAACAGTTGCTGGGAAGCAAATCTGAACAGATTAAGAAAATGCTCCAGAGGACAGAGGTTTTACCGCTTATGTTGTACATCTAAATCAAAGGAGAAGACACGAAATCTATTAGTGGTAGATTAGGGGGGTAGAAGAAAACAAAGTGAGGATGCCTTTGAGATCAGATAAAAAGTGAAATGGAGAGACCCGGACTCCTCTGACATCGGTGGGTGTAGCACAGTTGACAACATTTACCGCACGCAGAGAAGGTATTGGGGCAGTAAGATAACAATGAGGGCTCCTGCTCCGGCAGGAGTTTGAGCCCTGAGGTTGTCTGGAGAAAGGAGGCTTACTCTGACATTCCAAAGGTGTGTTATTATAGATTAAAAAATAAGACAATAGGCTGGCTCCGTTAAGATAAAGATGGACCTTTGTCAAGGAAGATACTGACCTAGGATATGACAACCTGTCAGGACTTGCTTTTAGCCAGGAATTTTTACGTTCAGACCAATCCAACGTGGTTACTTTCTGTCTCTTGAGTTTGTAAGGCCTGCTTTGGAGGCCTCTCTGAGTTCATCAGTGTTAGTGTGGGGCCCCATCTCTCACACGCACCACCAGTGTAAAAGAAGTTTTTCCATTTTACTTTTTATCCAACATCAGAGATTCCTCCACTCTGCTTTTCCCCCTCCCAAATCTACCACCAGCGGATTTCGTGTAACCCTACGTCTTCTCCTTTGGTTCTGATGTGCAGCGCAAGCGGTAGAACCGCCCTTCTCCAGAGCACTTTCTCCACTGAGACTGGCTCAGATAAACTCACAAACATTCTCTACAAATTGGGACGTTTCTTATGTTGATACTAGCTCCTACCCGCCGCTGTCCACCCAGACTGTCCTTGAGAGGTCATCAGTGGCCTTCTTTAGTTCATTCTGGGCAAATCAATAAAGAGTATTCTGAACCCTCTCCCCTCCCACACCTTCTGCTTATTGAAGACCACAAAGCCGTGAACATTCATGGCCTCCAACCAGTGGCTAAACTAAAATAAAACTTTCTCTTAAGTCACTGGTGCTTGCTGGGGTCATCACCAAGTCCACTAAGGTTTAAACAAAGATGGTTCTAACTTCCTCTCTGCGACCATTATGATTAATTGGTTTTACATCAGTCCTGGTCATTTCTGAACTCAGTCCTTCCTTCCAAGGAATTAATTCAGGTTATGGGGCATCTGGCCATCCCTCCATGTTCCTTTTCTATATATTACTGAGCACAACTCCAATTCCTTCACTCCTTAAACAATCACAAGCACAAGACAACATGAGAACAAATTTTACAGAGCATCGAGGAGCATCTGTGGGACTTTGCTGCTCATACTTAAAGACACTACTGCTAACTATTTTGTACTAAATTGTGTCTCCCCTCATTTCATGTGTTGAAATCCTACCCCCCAGGACCTCATGAGGTGACTGCCTTTGGAGACAGGGTCTTTAAAGGGTGATTAAGTTATGATGAGGTCATTAGAATGAGCGCTAATCTGTGTGCTTGATGTCCTGACAAGACGAAAGGTGGACAGAGATGAGCATAGAGGACAGACCATGTGAAGATGGAAGGAGAAAATGGCCATCTACATGCCAAGAGGAGAGGCCTCAGACAAAATTAACCCTGCCAATACTTTGATCTAGCCTTCAGAACTGTGAAAAATAAATTTGTGTTGTTTATGCCATCCAGTCTGTGGTCCTCTGTTATGAGAGAGTTCTAGCAAACTAATATATCAAACCAAAGAAGTTCTTTTCCTAAAAGGAAATCTGGTGCCTGGTTGCCCTCACCCATTATTATTGTTCCTGGAACTCCAAAGGAAACTTAGCAAAGGAACAAGGAGGCAGAACAACAGTGGTAGTAACAATATGGTCATAGGTAATATTTTTTCTCCTTTTTAACTCTGCTGTTTTTATTTATGTTTTTAAAGATTTTATTTATTGATTTTAGAGAGAGTGAAACATCAACTTGTTCCACTTACTTATGCATTTATTGGTTGACTTTTACATGTGCCCGACCAGGGATTCAACCCGCAACCGTGGTGTAATCAGGACCATGCTCTAACCAACTGAGCTACCTGGCCAGGGCTAGATTTTATTTATTTATTTTCAGAGAGAAAGGAAGGGAGGGAAAAAGAGAGGGAGAGAACATGAACATGCCCAACTGGGTACCTGGCCCACAACCCAGGCATGTGCCCTGGCAGGGATTTGAACCGATGACCTTCCAGTTGACAGGCCCCCACTCAATCCACTGAGACACACCAGCCAGGGCTTAACACTGATGGTTTGAAACAGATATAATCCCTCAGTAATCCCCTCTGAACTATAATGTACATTTTTAAAACTATTGTTTTAAAAAAGCAATTCTTATGAAGTACTCTCACACTGCTGATAGGAATATCTTTAATGGAGAGCAATTAGCCATATATGTCATAACATTAAATCATCTCCTATTTGACCCAGAAATTCCAATTTTAGAAATTTAACCTACAGATATACCCACAAAGGTGTGAAATGCCACTGTACAAGATTATTCATTGCAGCATTGCTTATAATAGCAAAAGACTGGAAATAGTCTTAATACCCATCAATACAGGATCGGTCAAACCATGGTACATCATAACTATGCAGCTATGAAAAAAACATAGAAAGGTCTTTATGCCCTGATGTGATCTTCACAGTCTATTGTTATATGAAAAAAAAAAAAAATCAAGATGCAGAACAGTGTATAAAGAAAGCTAATTATGTGTTACAAAGGAAGATAGCACTCTTTAAGTATACATGTATGTATTTGGTTAGATTTGCATAAAATGTTTCTGGAAAAATAGGGGAGAAAACTGGGAAGCTGGGAGTAAGGGTGGCAGGGAGAATTTTTACAATGGACCTTTTGCACTTTTTGAATCTTGATTCATGTGTTGAATATTATCTACTCAAAAAAATTAAGATGAAAACAAAACACAATGACAAAAATTAAAAAAAGACATGATATAGTAAAAATAAAAATAAAAGAAATAGATACCCAAGGTCAAAACATTCAAAGAGTACACATAGGTATAAAATTAAAAGAAAAAACTTCCTTCCTCATGCTTCATGCACTTATAAGAATATTTGTTGTATCTTATCTAGCATTTCCAGGTGTTTCCATGGCAGGAGAATTTTGGGATTATCTAGTTTTCCTCATTGAAAAGAGAAGTGTTTTTTCCCAATCTTTTCAGCATTAACAGCAACTTTTATCTTGTTATTCTTTCTCCACCTCTATGAACTCCTATTTTGAAACCGTATTTGGTGGGCTGCCAGCATTTATTACATAATAAGCTTGTGATTTCTTGTTCTGTTAAATTGGTAACCCGGTGTCTTATCTACTGGTCACATTGCTGTCTTTATCAGCAATTCAGAGTTTGAAGAAACAACTCCAAGCTTAGTGAAAGCCTCTTCAGGGCCATGTCTTGGGCTAGGCCCTAAGGATAGGCAGGAAAAGGGTAGATTCTTAGCCTCTTCCCTGATGAATTAGAGATTATACCAAGTTACCTGGTCCTAGCCCAGTAGAGGCTTCTTAGAATAATAAGTTCTAAATATTGATGTCTGGCCTCTACTCCCACAGGCTCTAATTCAGTCGAGTGAGGTCTAGGATATGAATATTTTGAAACAATGGTGATTTTTTTTTAGAGACAGATTTTTAAAAAGATTTTATTTATTTATTTTTAGAGAGGGGAAGGGAGGGAGAGAAGCATCAGTGTGTGGTTGCCACTTGCACGCCCCCTACTGGGGACCTGGCTGGCAACCCAAGCATATGCCCTAGACTGGGAATTGAACTGGCAACCCTTTGGTGCACAGGCCAGCACTCAATCCACTCAGCCACACCAGCCAGGGCCTATGGTGATTTTTATTGAGTGTGGCATGCTGGCTATAAATGTACAATTTCTATAAGGTCTTTTGATATAATGAAAATCAGCTGTTAACTCTGGGTCCATTTGGTTCAATTTTCCTCCCAGCAGAAAGCTAACTCCTGCAGGATTCCTCAGGCTAGTCAGCCTCAGAGACAGGCAACTCAGTCCCCACAGAAGCAGCATGTTCAGTATCCAACAACTAGGTCACTCCTTCTGGGAAACCTGTAATTCACAGGTGGCAAACACAGACCCAAGGGCCAAATCCAGCCCTTCACCTTGTTTTATCTGGTTCAGCACCTTGTTTCTACCTGGCAGCAACACCAAGCTCTTGCTTAACTGTTACGGAGTAGTTACATTTATATAGTCCTAAAATTATATTTGGCCCTTTGAAGGCAACCATGAAGCTGATGTGGCCCCCAGTGAACACAAGTTTGACACCCTTGCTAATTGTTCATAAGCTGCTAGGATTTAAGGCCAGACGTTCGCTTAGCAGAAACCACTTGGCTGCCTGAGGATGCATTATGGCCTGGAGATCCATGAGAAGCTCTTGTCACAAGAGTTTTAGGGCAGGAAGGGACCTCAGAAGTTTTCTATGCACATATATAGTAAACTCTCTTTTTCTATGGTAGATATCTTCTAAATATCTCTGTAAGTACCAACTTACTAAATACTGAACCATTGTTCCTATGGGAAAAACAGGCTTAGGTTCCTAGAAGCCTCCGATCACATAGTTTTTGTCAACCCAGCAGTATATAATCTCTTTTGTTTTATGTGTTTCTGTTTAAAGACACTTATTTAATGTTATTTTTACTTATTCACCCATGCCCTGAGCCTCATGCATCCTGTCCCAAATACCTTTTTTTATTTTTAATATAGTTGACATGTAACATTTTATTAGTTTCAGGTGTACAGCATAGTGATAAGACATTTGTATACTTCACAAAGTGACCAATACCACAAATCTAGTAACCACCTGTCACCATTCATAGTTATTACAAAATTATTGGCTCTATTCTTATACTGTTTCTTCACATCCCCGTGACTTATTTTATAACTGGAAATCTGTACTTTCTAATCTCCTTCCCTTTTTTCACCCAACCCCCCACCCACTTCTCCTTTAATAACCATCAGTTCGTCCACTGTACGTATGAGTTGGTTTCTGTTTTAGTTTGCTTATTCCTTTCTTTTTCTAGATTCCACATGTAAGTGAAATTATATGGTGTTTATCTTTCTGTCAAACATTTCACTTAGCACCATAGCCTCTAGGTCTATCCATGATGTCATAAATAGCAAAATTTTATTCTTTTTTATGGCTGAGTAATATTCCACTGTATATAAGTACCACATCTTCTTTATCCATCCATCTATTAATGAACACCTAGGTTGTTTCTATATCCTAGCTATTGTAAACAATGTTGCAGTGAATACAGAGGTGCATATATATTTTCAAATTATTGTTTTAGTTTTCTTTGGATATATACCCTTAAATGATGGCTGGGTTGTATGGCAGCTCCACTTTTTAAAAAGATCTTATAATTTATTTATTTTTAGAGAGAGGGGAAGGGGGGAGAAAGAGAGGGAGAAAAACATTGATCAGTTGCCTCTTGCACGTGCCCCAACCGGAAATCAAACTGAGGACCTTTCACTTTGGGGGATGACCTGTCAGTTGGCCCAACCAACTGAGCGACAAGGGTCAGGGCATCCATTTTTAATTTTTAAAGGAACCTCCACACTGTTTTCCGTAGTGGCTGCACCAATTTACAGTCCCGCTGACAGAGCGCGAGGGCTCCCTTCCCTCCACATCCCTGCCAGCACTCGTCCTTTGTTATCTTTTTGATGATAGCCATTCTGACAGGTGTGAGCCAATATTTCACTGTGGTTTTGATTTGCATTTCCCTGACAATTAATGATGTTGAGCATCTTTTCATGTGTGTTGACCATCTGTATGTCGTCTTTGGATAAATGTCTATGCAGGTCTTCTGAACATTTTTTTTAATTAGGTTTTTTTTATGATGAGTTGTATGAGTTCTTCATATGCAAGATGAGGCAAAAGTAGGTTTATGGTTGGGAATACATGAAAAAGTTTATTCTTATATTATTATTTATTAATTGTTGTGTGATTTTCTATACAAATAAATATAAGCCTACTTTTGTCCCACCCTGTATTTTGGATATTACCCCCTAATGTATACATTATTTGCAAATACCTTCTCCCATTCAGTAGGTTGCCCTTTCTCTTGTTGATGGTATAAAAATATATGTGTGTGTTGGGAACCGCCCTGCCTGGTTTCAAAAGCTGTAACCTCCTCCAAGGCTAAGGAGGGAATGACCTTGGAAGTAAGCCAGCAAGGAGACAAAAGCTTATCTCCCTGGCAGGAGCGCCGCTTCTGCTCCTTTTTACTTCAACCTGCCTGGTCCCCAGTGCTTGGTCAGTTAGCCAATGATGGGTAAGATTCCCCAAGGGGGGAACGACCTAAGACAGGCACAATCATGTGCCCCCCACCCCCAAGGAAGGACTTTGGGGGCTATGGCAAAAAGGGGTGATGGACCCCCACCCCTCGGCTTTGACAAAGCCTGAGTGCTCATTTTCTGCAAGAAAATCTCCTTATCTCTTGGCTGCTTTAGTTCCCTTGCTCCACCTAAGCCTGAAACAATGACAGAGGGTGGTGTAGCCCTGTGCTGAAAAGGGCAGGTTCCCCAGGTGATCAGGCCTAAGAAAGAATATGTAAAATCCTGTGAAAACTGCTTTGCTTAGAATGTTCTCAATTGCATGAGAAGGGTCCAAGGAGGAAGTTTATTCTTCAAAGTTTTACAGCTCTTTGACCCTGACTCAAAATAGGCTCTCAGAGTTCCTTGTTATTTGATCCTTACTTCCTGGCAATGAGTAATGAGTTTTACTTGAATTCTTGTGCAAACAAACCCAATAAAAAGCCTCTCCTGCAGGGGAACGCCGCGCTCTCCCCTAGGGGCTCTCTCCCATAGGGAGGGTGGTCCAGTGCACTCCCCACTAGAGAGTGGCCGAATTCTGTCCCTACTTCCCCACAGAACTTGGTTGTTTCTGTGTATGTTTTTCTCGTGGGTCAATGAGCAATCTGCAGCGTTCCGCAGTCACTGCTGGTCGGTGGCTGCGTCATATGTGTGTGTATAAAAATATATACATACATATATACACACAAATATATAGCTGATTCATTAACACTGGGCTCAAGACCAATAGCACTGTAATTCATGTCTGAACTAAGCTTATCTAACACACATTTGTGGGGGGCTCTGCCCACAGGCCCCCCCACACCACCACCACAGATGAGAATAAGTCTACTAAGACATGATCTTCTTAGGGAGGAAAGGTGGTGGATCTCTCAAAGGGGAAGGGCTAAGAGCCTTTCCCTCAATGGGCTTTTATTGGGTTCACTTTGCACAGGAATACAGGTAAAGCTCATTAATCATTGTCAGGCAGTAAGGATCAAACAATAGATAGCATACAAAGAACTACAGGGCTTATTCTGAGTCAGGGTCTGTTAGCTAAGGGGCTACAAATCTTTGGGAAACAAACTCATTTCCTGCTCGGACCCTTACCATTTAATTGAGAGCATTCTTAGCAAAGCAGGTTTCACAGGATTTTATGCATTCTTTCTTAGGCCTCATCACCCAGGGAACTCGCCCTTTTCAGCACAGGGCTGCACCGCCCTCTGTCATTGTTTCAGGCTTAAGTCAGGCAGGGGAAGTAAGGCAGCCAAGAGATTAGGAGACTTCTTGCATACAGAATGAGGACTCGGGCTTTGTCAAAGCTGAGGGGCGAGGGTCCATCACACCCTTTTGCTATAGGCCCCCAAGTCCTTCCCTGGGGCCTCCCCGTGATTGTGCCTGGCTTAGGTCATCTCTCCCTTGAGGAATCTTACCCATCATTGGCTAACCTATCATGCGCTGGGCGCCAGGCAGGGTAAAGAAAAAGAGGCAGAGGCAGCTCCCCTGCCAGGGAGATAAACTTTGTCTCCTTAGTGACTTAATGTCCCAAGGTTGCTCACTCAGCCTTAGCCTGTTTGTGTGTGTGTGTGTGTGGGGGGGGGGGTTACAGCTCCTGAAACCAGGCAGGGTGGTTCCCAACACACATTGTTGTCTTCGTAAGACACATCACACCTACCTTGCACACAGGTATACTGGACAACATTTCAGGCTTGAGGACCTTTCTTAAACAACAAAATCATCAACAAAAAAGACAAAAATGCAAAAACTGTGGCATGAAATAGATTGTGAGAGGGACGCTCGTTTACAGCATGAGAGCTGAAACAAGGCACTGCATGGTTTTGTTCGACCTCAGCTCAGCTGGGAATGAATAAACACAAAGGCCCCACTCAGAATCTTGCCACCACAAGAGCTCTTCAAGAATTGATTTTGGGGTTACAATAAATTTTTGTGAGTAGACAAATTTGCAATTCAAAATCGGCAAATAAAAAACATCAAATACATAGAATATATCTAGGTGCTAAAGCCTTTGCTTCTGTAACCCCCTTTAATCCTAACAAAACAACACATGAGAATGAGTTTCAGAGAGATTAAAAAGGTCACAGAGCTAGTGACTGAACTTCAGTTTTTCCTTGTTTCAGGCAGACATGTAGCGGGATTCACACACACACATACACACATACCCAGGGGGCCTTTTTAGTGTACTGTCCCGTGAGTTGCAACACATGCGTTGCCTCTTCCAAACTATCACCATTACAGCATACAGAACAATTTCAACAGTCTAATAATTTTCCTCAGGCTACCCTTTTATGAAACCAAGTTTCTGGCTAATCTCTGCTCCCAGCCTCAGACCCTGCTCCAGGCCACACTCATTACTGTAGAGAACCTAAACCCGAATGGGCGGCTCCAAGTTGAAAATCTTTTTATCCAGTGGCTGAGGTGGACTGTGTCCCCAACCAGTTGTGAACTCCCGCCCTGAGCCCAAACGCGTTCAGTTCAAGCTGAACATTTCTGGTTTACATTAGTATATTACCTGTTTAAATCTGTTGTCGGTACTTTAATTGGCTTCTGCCTTTATCTTTTTCAGTAGTAACTATCACAGCAACTCAAAACACTTATGCTTAACAAAAGTTGACATCCTTGCCCCAAACTATGCTGCGGAGCTGGGCTTCCCCCAACCTCAAGGTCTCCGGGTCTCCAAAAAGTGAGCAGAGCGGTGAGGGCCTATCGGCCCATAGGTGGAGCAATTCGCGAAGGCCTGGTGGTCCAGCAGCGCGCGCTCAGTGGGAGAGGACGCTGTGGAGAAGCGGAGCTGCACCTCTCCAGCCTGCGCCCAGATGCTGCGTGTCCTGACCAGCGCCCGTAGCCTAACGCGGCCCTGGAGGCCCCCTGGGGCCCGCAGCGGCGCCTCGGATGGAACGGCCCGGGACCCGGAGATCCAAGTGCGCGCCCTGGAGGGTCCGGACAAAGGCGAGTGCGCAGTCTCTGGGAGCACACAGGAGGCGACTGGGGCGAGCCGGGGTAGAGCTGAGGACGGGACGCCTGGTGCTGCTGCCCGGGCCGGGACGATGGCCAGCGCGTCTACTGCACGTAGAAAGACCGAGACCAGTAGTGGGAAGGAGGGTCGCTCAGTGCGTTTCAGGATTTGGTCCCAAATCTCCTCTATCCCATTCTAGACTCCACAAGAGTGGGTGACCACCTTAGTGGTCACCACGAACCGAAATGAGGTGGAACTATGTCAGTATCCGTCCTCAGTCCTGGGTTCGGTGGCCTGGGAGGTGAGAAAGGGAAGAGGAGTCGCTCAGGGGTGGGACTAGGCACAAGCACCCCCACCCCTGGAGCTTTAAAAGGCGTGATTGCCCTCCAAGGTCAAGGACTCGGGCAAGGGTCCAAGCA
Source organism: Tonatia bakeri (assembly GCA_004024845.1). NCBI lineage: Eukaryota > Metazoa > Chordata > Mammalia > Chiroptera > Phyllostomidae > Tonatia > Tonatia bakeri. Next base: position 571,439 of record PVIA01000150.1, on the reverse strand, counting down.
GGCGGAGGCGGCAGAGCCAATCCAGCTGGTCGTGCAGGGCCGCGACCTGGCCGCCACGGAGGGAGGAGGGTGAGGGTAGAGGAGGACGTATCTCCTCCGGGCGGATTGGCTGGGCAGCTGGGCCGCTGTCGGCTAAATTTTGTGTCTAGCTGACCCAAAGGGGAGTATTTTGGTCTCTGGCAGAAGACACCTTCTATTAAGCTTTGTATTTATTTAGTTTTGTTTTGTTTTGCTGTTATCGTTACCCAAACTCCTCAGTCCACTGCGCCCTACCATCGAGTCGAGGCCGTTCTCTTTACTTTCTCCCGAGTCCTATCCCCTCTTCCCTGTGTTTCCTGTAGCATTGCTTGTGTCAGGATCCTAGTTTCGTTTCCTGGCCGGCTAGCTCAGTTTGGTTAGAACGTCCTCTCATTATACGCCAAGTTTGCGGGTTCCTTCTCCCCGCCAGGGCACAAACAAGAATCAACCAATGAATACATTTGGTTTCTCCCCACCCCGCCCCCATCTTCCCTTGCTCCCTCTCCCTTTCAAATCAATAAATTTTAAAAATGTTTAAAAGAATTTTACCTTATCTTTTTAAGATTTAAGTGTATGAAAGAGAACTTTTTAGAAAAGATTCCATTTATTTATTTTAGACAGAGGGGAAGAAAGAGAGAAAGAGAGGGAGAGAAACATCCACGTGTGCTTGACTCTCATGCCCCCTCCCCACCAACTGGGGACCTGGCCGTCAACCGAGGCATGTGCCCTGACTGGGAATTCGAAATGGTGACCCTGTGGTTCACAGGCCGGTGCTCAATCCACTGAGCCTCACCAGCCAGGACTAAGAACTTTAATTTACACAGAGGGCATTGGATTCTACATCTCTTACTTCCTCCCCCACTCCTCATACTAACTTTCGAAGAGCTGCTTTGCTATATGAATCTAGTTCCTTGCTCCCTACTGTGGCATACATTTCCCTGGTGTGTAACCCACGCTTTTCAAGGGCATGTAGGGGCTGCCAACATCCTACTGCATCACTTGGGGAAAACTCCTCTGGCCATGTGGGACTGCTGGGTCTTAGAGAATACCCCTTACTCTCATGCTCAGTTCACTGCCAAACTGGCAACAGCGCTCACCTTGAGGTGGTTTTGATTGTTCTCTCCAGTTTACAAATTAGGAAACAGAGGCATGGAGAGGTTGATCAAGTTGAACCAGGTCTGATTTCAAAACCTGTGTTCTTAACTATCAAAGAATCACTGCCTCTTCTATACAAAACCCAGACTTGTACATCAGTAAAAAACATCATCTGGGGTTATAGACCTTGCAGATAGAAGCTTATTATCCAGAAATAACAAGGATCAGCAGACTAAGCCTCTAGCCCCTGCTGGCGGGCATTTAGAAAGTCTTTGAGGGGCAGAGATAAGAAGCAGTGGAGGAGGCATGAGGGGAAGACTCCCACACTAGAAACACCACCTGCTCACCCCCAGCCCCAAATGATTTTGGGTCATTTGATGTGAGAAGCCACAGGCTCTGCCTTCCTCTTGGACGGATGGCATCAGAGCGTTGCACATTTTACCCGTTGTCCTTGAAAGTGAGATTGGCTTGTAACCACTCTTCATTCTTCTTCATGGCTCCACTCCAACTCCTCCCTTAGCAGGGTGTTCTCGTCCACCATGCCTGACCCATTCATCTTCTCTCTCCCACCCCATGGGTTCCTTTTAAGCCGTTCCGCCTGTGTGTTTTATTCTAGCTATGCCCCTGACTAGGGTCCTCTCCTTTCCCCTCTGCCTAAGTAAATCCTTCTGGAATTACCTATCACCTCTTAATGTCCCTTTACTTTCCAAGTCTATGCACTGTCTCCCTCATAGGTTGGTAGCTCTTCGAGAGTAAGGATGCTAACTGGGCCCAGCTGGTACCGTAGGCAAAGTCTCTTCTTTTCTGGGCTTCAGTTTCCCCTTCTGTATACAGTAAGGAGCTGTTAAGCCAACTGGTCTCTGTATTACCTCCAGTGGTTTCTGCTGACTCCTGCACATACCACCAAGCCTATGATCCAAGCCATCCTCACAGCAGTGACCCTGGCCAACCTTAGCTCTTAGAGTCTGCCCACAGTTCCTTGCCACATGACCCTCTCCATAGGTCCACTGGTTTCTCTCGTGTGCACTAGCAAAACAGAGTCTGATATACATCATAACCTAACCACGAAAGTAACATCTCATCACCTTTGCCATATGATTGAATCTAATATTGGAAGTAACATTTGGTAACATTAGCTGTATTCTGTTGGTTAGAAGCACTTCTTAGGTCCTGCCCACACTCCAGGGAAGGGGATGCAAACAGAGGGGCCACTCGAGGGTCTGTCTGCCACAATGATCTTGGACCTAGACTGTTTTCCTCAACCCCTCTGATATGGTTTCTCTGTACCCACCACAGTTCATCTTCCCCAAAGTTGCAACATTTTCTCTTCTGAAGCACCCGAGCTGGAAAGGACCGTGAGGGACATGGGAGTTCCTCTGTGGGACCTCCAGACCTGCTGGACTCAGTGAACTCTTTGAAAACTTCTGAGGCAGTTAAGGAAGTCCACCTAGCCTGAACATTACAGTTCTCTGTCCTGGTTTTCTACAGTTTTCTAGCTAAGTGGACTAGTCTTCTGGCTAGGTGGATAAATAAATAAAATCTTTAAACATTAAAAGAAAGAAAAAAGAAAAAAATTGCATAGTCCATTTTCTACTTTATCTCATTCCTGAAATGAAAATTTGTAAATATTCTCACCTTGCTCAAATGCTTCCATCTGTGAGCTGCCATCTGTAATCCTGTAAGTACTTCACGTACTTACTCAAGACCTTGTATTTTTTTAAGATTTTTATTTTTATTTATAAGATTTTATTTATATATCTTTTTATTTTATTAAAATATTTTATTTATTTATTTTCAGAGAGAGGGGAAGGGAGGGAGACAGAGAGGGAGAGAAACATCAATGTGTGGTTGCCACTTACACACCCCCTACTAGGGACCTGGCCTGAAACCCAAGCATGTTCCTGAGTGGGAATTGAATTGGTGACCCTTTGGTTCGCTGGCCAGCATTCAATCCACTGAGCTACGCCAGCCAAAGCAAGACCTCGTATTTTAATTTACTTGTGTTACGTTATAAGGACCTTGTGGGCAGGGACTGTTACATAACTATAATAGAACTCTCATTTATTAGGTACTAATAAGATTAAACATCTTTTCATGTGTGTATTAGCCATTTGTAGATCTTCTTTTGGGGAGTTGCTTTTTGTAAGAGTTGGACTTTTTAAAAGTTGATGTATAATTGACATATAACATTACATTAGTTTCAGGGGTACAGCAACCTGACTCAGTATCTGGTACACTGTGAAATAACCACTGCAGTAAGTCTGGTTAACATCCACCACCACACAGTTACACATTGTTTTGCTTATTCTGAGAACTTTTAAGATCTACTTTCTTGGCAACTTTCAAATACATAATACTATTAAACACAGTCACCATTACATTCCCTGGACTTATTTGTTATAGCTGTGTTTAGTAAATGAGTTAAGAATTTAAACCGCTGGGTAGAAGAAAACCTAGAGAAGAAGTGCAGAGCAGCATCCGAGAGGAAGGAGGGGCCAGGAGAACGTGGGGCCACCAGGCAGATGTGTGTTACCATATGTTAGTCACACCCCTCAAACAGCACACTAAGAGTGAAGCCTGAAGTTAACTGTGGGTGTTGGATGATAATAACACTTCCATGTCGGCTTGTCTCCTGTAACAAATGTACCACTCTGGTGCAGGATGTTGACAGTGAGGGGTACTATGCATGTATTGGGGAACAGGGGGTATGTGGGAACTCTGTCCTTTCTGCTCAGTTTTGCTGTGAACCTAAAACTGCTGTAAAAGAGAAAGGAAAAGAAAAAAGAAATCTAAGTTTCTTTTTAAAAAGCCAAGGCAGAGAATGTTCAAGGGGGAACCTGTAGATATGGTCAACAGTGAATTGTGCTAAGGCTGTGACCAGCATAGAACTTATCCCTTAGTTAGTGATGCAGTCACTCAGGTGAGAACTGTTTCTGCTGAGTGACAGGAGTGGGAACTCCACTGGAGAAGGCTTAGGGGAGTGGGAGGCAAGCAAGTGATTAAAATAAGTACCGAACATTCCTTCAAGAAGCTTAGCTGTTGCTGGTGAAAGATCATTCCACAGGTAGGGCAAGTGTTAGTCTCTTGCGGAAGGCGACAGAATGTGAGCGAACTGGCTGGGTTTGGTCGATAAGTTCCTGTGATGGAGGAACCTGCCAACTTGCCACAGGAGCACGCAGTCTGCAAAATCCAGGAAACCCCACCTGTCAAATGTCCCACGTTCCTTAATAAATAGCTACTGAGGGAAAGGCAGCCTAGAGTCTGAAACTGAGGATTTTTAACAAGTTTTTAAAAGACACATCAAATTTTTAAAGTTCGAAAGTCTAAACTACAATGTTTAGTGACACACACTTGAGTGATGAAATTGTGAAGAAATGCATGGAAGTGGTGACTAAAAGTCAAGGGCGTTGTTACTTTTGAAGCTGAGGAGGGGGCTATGACCGAGAGTACGTGAGGAGTTTCTGGGTGGTGCTCACAAAGGTGTTGGCTTATTATAGCTCACTAAACTCTAATGGAGGAAGTCTGGCTGCGAAGGGAAGAATAACATGGAGGGAGCCGAGAAAGTGAAAAGGGGGGGGTGTGTGTGTGTGTAACAATGGCAGAGGCAGGCAGGAGCCACTGCAGTGGTCATTCTTGGCCCTCTCCCCACGTTCTCCAGAGTTCACAAGCCCTTCACTTTTTTGGTGAGACAGAAAGGGCGAGGGTTAGTCTCTCTATTCTATAGGCAGGAAAACCAAGGCCTGGGAATGTGTGACTTTCCCAAGTCACACTGCTGCTCAGGGGCAGAGGCTGCCCAGACCCCAGCCCAGGAGTGAGCAAGCCAAGTGACTCACCCAAGGTTGCTTGGTCCACTGCAGGAATCACCGAGATTATAATGAACAGACCGCGTGCCCGCAATGCCCTGGGAAACGTCTTCGTCAGTGAGGTGAGAAAGGGCAGACACCAGGGTGGGTTGGGGCTGGGTTGGCCCGTATCTGACAGGGTCTCTTCTGCAGCTGCTGGAAGCTCTGGCTCAGCTGCGGGAAGACCAGCAAGTGCGAGTCCTGCTCTTCAGAAGTGGAGTGAAGGGTGTGTTCTGTGCAGGTGGGTTCCTCCCCTCCCCCTACCCCAGAGCTCATCAGGGCTCCCACCAGCCTGCAGGGGTTGGGAAGGAGGGCTTAGGTCAGCTCTAGCATAGGACTCATTGCTTGCATTTTACAGATGCAAATTCAAGACTCAGAAGTAAAATTCCTGTCCTAAAGGTTACATAGCTAGTAAGAGGTATAATAGAATTCAGTTTGAACTTGGCCTCTCTGACCCCTAAATCCTTATTCTTCCTGCTATACCATGCTGTGTTCTGGCCCTTTACTGAGGAAATAAGGAGACAATCAAAGACAGTCATAGGGTCAGTGGCCAAGATGGAACTCTATGCCCATTGCCTTGTCCTGTCACCAAAGCCTTCCGCTCTCCCTGCACCACTTGGTCCTCAGAACAGAGCAAGTACAATGAACTTCTGTTTCAAAGAAATACCACATACCACACCCCAGGCCCACAAGAAGCAAGTCAGCGAGAGCTGAGCTGAGCTGAGCTAGGACCTATGCTGGGGTGGTTGGGGAGAAGGTCATGGGGGGTCACCGGGGAGGTGGGGAAGTGGTCGTGGAGGGATAGGATGGGAGGAATCTGATTTTCAGGAGTTTTCAAGGGGATGGAGCTCAGTCCCTAGATCTGACCTGTTGGAATCTTGGTGCCCTGGAGTCTGCCCTGCAGGAAGAGGAGGCAGACCGGTCAGCCCGACCCAGCTGCCCTGGCTGAGGTCCTCATCCTACCCTGGCCTCTTCCTTTACCTCCATCTCTGTCTGACCTCCTCTATCAAGGTCACTTCCTGCCCCTGTCGGCGCCATTCCTCACTACCCCAGATCAGCAGGCTGTCAGACGTCTGGGTCTGCTCCCAACTTGCTCTGGAAACCTGGGTTAGTCCCTGCCCCTCCCTGGGAACTCAGTTTCCCCATCTGTCACTGCGGGGCTGGAACTAATCCAAGATTTCCGAGGGCTCTGCCAGGTCTGACTTGGTATAGTCTAGGACTTGAAAGACTACATTCCCCTTCCACTCTCACCGCAGCCCCCCACCATCTGACCTTTGACGAGCTCACCAGTCACTACTCTCACCAATGTCCCTGCCCACCTCCGGTCCACTTCGTTTCTGTGAATTTGCCCGTTCTAGGTACTCATGCCAGTGGAGTCACACATTTGTCCTTGTATGTCTGGCAGACGCTACTTAGCATAGTGTCCTCAAGGTTCATCCATGTTGGAGCACGAATCAGAACGACGTTCCTTTTTCTGGCTCAATGATATTCCATTGTACATGTACACAATTTGTTCTTCCATCCATTGTTGGACACCGTATTGTTTACACCTTTTGGCTACTTCGCATAATGCCGCTATGAACATTAGTGTGCAAATATCTGTTTGAGTCCTTCCTCTCCACTCTTTTGGGTGTATTCTTAGGAGTAGATCATAGTAATTTTACATTTAACTTTCCTGAGAAACCACCAAAAGGCTTTCCCACAGCGGCTGCATCATTTTACAGTCCCACCAGGGTTTCCACATCCAACTTCTTTTCTGCCGTTGTGGTTTATAAGAGCCATCCTAATGGGTGCGGAATGTTAACTCATTGTGATTTTCATTTGCATCTCCCTAATGACCGACGACTAAGCATCTTTTCATGTACTTACTGGCCATCTGCGTATCTTCTTTGAAGAAGTCTACTCAAGTCTTTGTCCATTGGGGGGGCGGTTTGTGGTTGAGTTGTAGGTCTTTATGTGTCCTAGTTATTAATCCCTTATCAGATAATGTGATTCACCAATATTTTCTTTCATTCTGTATGTTGTCTTTTCACTCCCTGATAGTGTCCTTTGATGCACGCAATTCTGTATTTCGATGAGGTCCGATTTTCCTTTCTGTTGTGGCACCCTCTCCTTTTTGATCCCCTCCCCCCTTCCCTCCCTGGGTTCCTAGACTAATGTTTCCAGGTGTTTCTCCTTCCTCTCCCGCTGCTTCTCCTAAGGTTTCCTTTGCTGGATCCTTTAACAGCCTGGGACTTGGAAATGGGTTATTCCCCAGGGACTGTCACCAACCCCTCACTTGCAGGTGCGGACCTGAAGGAGCGGGAGCAGATGAATGAGGCCGAGGTGGGGGCCTGTGTCCAGCGGCTCCGAGGCCTGATGAGTGAGATTGGTGAGGGTCCTGGAATGGGGTGGAGGAGGGCACTCAGGGGCCCTGCTGATTGAAGCCCCTCCCACCATCCTCTGCTCTAAAGAGAGGACAGTGTCTCGTGAGCTCTGTGGAGACACTAATGACTCTCCCAGGGAGGATAGGCACAAGAATTCTACGAGGAGGGTGGCAAGGGGGTATAGAGGGCATTTCCTTCACAGGGGGCTCTGGCTCCTCAGCCTTTGTGCCCTGCTGGTTTTGACACCTGTCTCCCATGCAATGACCTCAGCATTCAAGCCTGGCTATTCCAGAGGTGCTAAGTTTCATCAAATATGCTTTCAGGCTTTGACAGTTGTTCCTTTAGCCTAAAATATCCCTTCTTGGCCACCTGAACTTTTTACTTATCATTTAAGGCCTTCAGTGCTGCCTCCTCCAGGAAGCCTTCCCTGACCTATCCTCCAAGCTTCCTTTAATAGAGCACTGATCACCCTGGGTCTGTTTTCCCCATGTCTGATTCAATTCTGTGTTCCCAGCACCCAGCACAGGCCTTGGCACACAGAACAAGAAGGGTGAGCAGAATGGCCAATCCAGAGTATCCAGCAGGAGAGGGGGCCAGAGAGAGGGCCTGAGCAGGGATCACCCAGCCCATCTCCCCACTCTGGTTCCTAAGCTGGTCCCATAAATTTCCGTTGGAAAAACCAACTTCTAAAATAACCTGGTTGAGGTACCAGGTGAGGCCCTCTGTCCCAACCAGCTATCTCCTCTCCAATCTTGGGTCCCTGTGCTGCTCTTGCCACAGCCCCTCAGGCTGAGCCCACCTTCATCTCCACAGCGGCCTTCCCTGCACCCACCATTGCAGCTATGGATGGGACTGCCTTGGGTGGAGGCCTGGAACTTGCCCTGGCCTGTGACCTCCGAGTGGCAGGTACCGGGTGGAGGAGAGGTGGGATGGGGTGGGAAGGAAAGGGTGAGCGAAATAGGGTGTCTGGAGAGTCTGTGAAGTCAGCCACTGCTCTTGGCTTCCCAACCAACAGCAGATTTAAAGGCCAAGGTGGAGGACACAGAGGGAGTGAAGGGGGAGGCTGGTTCCCTCCTGGCCAAGCCCCCGACTGCTGTGGTACTGATCACCTCTCAGCTCAGCTCCCCTCACCTCCAGAGTGCTCCTACCAACCTCAGAGCCACTGCTGCCAGACAGGAGAAAGAGCACAGAGAGGGAGGCTGAGGACAAGATGAGTTGTTTAACCTCCCAGTTCTGTCCAAGCCAGCTTTCCTTATCATGATTTGACCAAAGGTGAGCCACGGGGGCAGAGTCCCAGCCCAGCTAAACACAAACATGCCTGGGCGGGAGCATTGCCTCTGGTTCACTGTTCCGGGCAACTGAGCTTTCAAGAGTGGAGGGAGGGGACAAAGAAGGTACCTGATTACATTTTTAACCTTACTGACTTGGTGGTTAGGTGGGCACTCTTTTTTTTTTTTTTTAAGATTTTATTTATTTATTTTTAGAGAGGGAAGGGAGGGGCGGGGGAGAGAGAGAGAAACATCAATGTGCGGTTGCTGGGGGACATGGCCTGCAACCTAGGCATGTGCCCTGACTGGGAATCGAACCTGCGATGCCTGGTTCGCAGCCCGCGCTCAATCCACTGAGCTACACCAGCCAGGGCAGGTGGGAACTCTTGAAGGCTGTTAGAAGAAAGTCCATCACAGTGCTGCCTCTTCCCCCAGTGATTTTTCCTGCCACGCCAGGACATTAAAAAATGTGTAACTCCAGCCAGAGGTAGCTCATCTACATAATGCACGTCAAGAGAAGGCATCAAAATGCCTGGCCAGGTCATAGCCCCAACTCTGCCTCTCCCCTTCTCCATATTGAAGATAACTAACTTGTAGGGTTTGGGCAATAGGAGAGAGTGAGTGTAAAACACCTCCTAGGCAGGAGTGGTGGCCATTCTCACACTGCGTGGTTCAGATGGCCGGAGGGAACTCAGGAGAAAAGCCTGTGGGGTGGAACACCAAGAAGGGCTTCTCAGAGGAAGCAGATCTCCGAAGAAGGATGTGGACAGAACACAGGGAAAGTTCAGGCTGATGGAAAGCTTGGAGGAATAACTGCGGTGTGAGGCAGAGGTAAGTTATATGAGACAGAGAATGCATTAACACAGAAATAGGTATTGGGCATCTTCCAGGAACCTCCTCCTTTTCCCATCACCGTCACTTCATTTGATCCTTAGCAGCTCTTTGAAGCAGGCCGAAAAGGGGCAGTCATCTTTTTTTCCACCTGTGAGGCTCAGAAAGGGTGAGACTTGCCTGGTGATGCACACCCCCATCCCCCCACACCGGTGGGGGTGGCAGGATGAGGGCCTGGGCCTCCTGACCTCCAGGTCAGGGCTCTTCCAAAGGCAGTGGCCAGGCCATGATGGAAGTAGTTGGCTGAAGGGGTAAGCAGAGCCCAGAAGTGGGTGTCACTTCTCCCCAAAGACTGGCATTTGAGGAGTGGGGCTTCACTGTCTACGCAGCTTCCTCGGCTGTCATGGGGCTGATCGAGACCACCCGAGGGCTCCTCCCAGGAGCAGGTAACATCACCCACGGCACCTATCCTCCTCTACCTGCACCATTCCTGTATCCAAAGTACTTCCCGGCTTTCTTCTTTTGCCGTTTGCTGGGCTCTGCCCTTCTATCCTAACTCAGAATCTCCTTCTGAGAAGTCTTGGCTGACTCCCAGCCTGGGCCTTCTCTGGGCTCCCACTTCCCATGCTGACTTACCACCCCCATTCCGTCCTGGCAGGAGGGACTCAGAGGCTACCTCGATGCCTGGGGGTGGCCCTGGCGAAGGAGCTCATCTTCACGGGCCGACGACTAAGTGGGGTGCAGGCCCAGGCCCTGGGGCTGGTGAATCACGCTGTGACCCAGAACGAGGAGGGCAATGCAGCCTACTACCGGGCACGAGAACTGGCCCAGGAGATCCTGCCCCAGGTGTGGTGGCAGCCCAGCACAGGAGGGAGGGCCTGTGCCATGGGGGATGCAGGTGTGGGAAGGCTGGGCCATGCCACAGTGCCACGCAAGACCCACTCACCACTTATAAAATCCACCCTCTTTGGAGTTTTTGTATCCATTTAGCCATCCAGCAAACAAAATTAAATCAAATTTTAGGTTAAAATGAAAACTGGATTGAGAGACTGGAATCAAATCTTCAGAACAGCACTGTCCATGAGAAATTTGACATCAGAAATGTTCTACACTTGTGCTGTCCCTAAGGCTACCTCTAGCCACGTGCAGTTATTTAAATGTAATTTTAAAATGTACTTTCTCACTGGCACTCCCCACATTTCAAATGCTAATAGCTACATGTGGCTAGTGGCCACTATACTGGACATAACAATGAGTCCCCAAAACTAAAAAAGCGAGATAAAGAACCGTAAGCCCGGAGCTCCAGTGGTGCAATCGGTTAGCGCGGGGTACTTGTAAGAACCGTAAGCCCATCTTCTGGCCATAGAGCACGGTGGGGAAATTCTTGGAGGGTGTCATGTAGGACATTTGCTAGGACTCATTTTTTAAGCCCTTGAAGAGCCTCTGAGCAAATCCTCAGAAAAGGTTCAGAGAAGGAGGGGTCGGGTGAAGGCCCCGCCTAGTGCAGCACTAGCGGCTGCCGGGCCCAAACCTGCAGCAGGACGCTTGGCTCTGAGTGACATGAGAGCCTCTACCAGCTTCTCACGACTCCAACAGGACCCAAGGTAGGTCCCAAGTTTCTGTTAAGGTAAGAAAGCAGCTGAAATGGAGCCAGGTTTTGCTAATTTATTATAAATACTGACTTAGCCCACAGGTAGCACCTCCTACCCATCAGACACAATCCTAGTGTGTCCATGACCAGCACAACCCAGCTCAGCTGATTATCCTCACTGTGTGTGTGGTATGAGAGACCCAGAAAGCTTAGGTGACTTGCTCATCAAGGTCACAAAAAAATGACTGCAATACCAGAGACAATACTGGTATTTTGGCATTTATTTTGCATAATACAAAAACTACACACAATATAAAAACTAGTGTTTTATTCTAAAGAGTACAGAATATGTACAAAATTTCCAAAACTGAAACTATTGCATTTCAAACATGAAATTTTACAAACATATTACAAAACAAAAAGTGTACACCTATAAAATTGTTATCCATACATCATTTTAATACTAACAGATAAAACTGAATTGGGAGGAGTAAAAAACAACTGTTTGAATTATTAGCCATGAAAATAAGTATTTTATTTTGGAAAAAATTCTGTATCTCCTGTTTAAATAGTCCTACCTCTTTTTATAAGTTTGAGGTCTTCCTTGAGGGCAGGGACTATAACTTTTAAAAACTGATAGTTTGGTTTAAAAGAAAGCATGTTTTGTCTTCTTTTTTTAAGTTTCATCACATATAAATGCAGAGTCCGAAGGTGTTACCAGGGCTGCTTTAATGCTGTCAGATTTCTATTACACTCAGTCACAAATTATCTGAACTAACACAAACCTGAGTGACTCAAGGTAGTGGCTGACTGCACTTTCACAGAGGGGCCTGTCTACCAAGACTTGTAGACTGGAGGATTTATGTCTTTCTGCAAAAGCTGTGTGACTGGGTCTTTGAACTTGATCTCAAGAGGATTCTGATTTCAGATTTTTAGTATGCTGAAATAATAGTATTCCACTTATGTACATACTAGTATTACAGCACTTGAAAGCAACTTTGCATTCCAGAACATCAGCATACCAAAAACTAGCACCACAGCCACTAACCCATGCCAGACCATCTGAAATAACCTAAGAAACAAATCTTCAACTTTCAGCAATTCCTGGATGGGTGGGTGCTAGGGATGGTGTGGTAGATGGCTTCCCTCTAGTGGACAAACCATCAAGATTAGGGAGTCAAATGATTCCAGATATTAGGGCCCAAAAAAGATTTTTAATAAATGCAAGGCCTGCAACTTACCACTCAGATTTTCCCTCTAGAGTAAGTACACATTATGCTTTAAAATATGGATGTTTTTTACTTGAACATAATGTGGCCATAGTGTGTGTGACTCACTGTTCACATTTTCAAATAACAAGAAATTATTAGATTTCTCATAGATATATCTGTATACTCAGAAACATTCTAACACACAGGAAGGAGAAAAAGTAGGTTTACAGCTGTGAGTACATGAAACAGTTTATTCTTGCATTATTTATCATTATTATTGCTATTTTGTATCCTTATGATTTATATTTTAGATAATGATGGCTGGTAATTTAACCTACTTTTGCCCACCCCCATCAGCAACGATTCCCTCCTCAACCAAGCTTTTCCTTTTCCCAGGCCCCCATTGCTGTGCGGCTGGGCAAAGTGGCCATTGACCGAGGAATGGAGGTGAGAGGGCCCTGGTCAGAACTTGGGCCCACTGAAGTCAGTGGGGTGGCTGGGAGGCAGAGCTCTCACGGCTCACCACTCTTGACAGCACGGCTGGAAAGGACTCAGGAACTGGACTCATACCAACACACTTCAAGGCTGACTCTCCCTTTTTGTGCCTTAGTTTACCCATCCACAAAATGTCAAGTTTGGCCAGGGGATAGTCCAGATTACATCCTCATCTTTTTCCACTGAAGGAAACAGGTTCAGAAAGGGTAAACGAATCATCCAGGGACACAGAGCAACTAATAAAAACCAGGTCTGTGTGGCTCCCAGTCCATGTTCTTGGGTTTGTGCTGATGGTCAGTAATGTAGCCTCAAGGACAGGAATCAGGGTGGAGTCTTCAGTGTAGCTAATCCACCCTTACACATCAACTGACTTAATTATACATACACACTGAATCTAGAGCTAAGCCAAACACTGGGACAGAGATAAGTCAAATATGCCCACTGCCCCCAGGGTGAGGAGGGGGACAGACCCAGACCCAGATCACTAATAAAAGGTCAGGGGTACCAAGCAGATAGACACCCTGGAAAGGTTAGCGCTGCACTGTCCCACTAGGTAGGGATGAGTTAGAGTAGATTTTCTAGAGTTGGGCCTTGGGAAGGATGAGAAAATTGCAGAAAAAAGGGAAAAGTATGAGCAAAAGCAGAGGCAACTTGACTGAAGGGGAGGAAATGGTGAGACAACAAAGCATGAAGGTTAGGGGCATGGGCTCTGGTGCGGGGCTGTCTGGGCTCAAAGACCTCTTTTTCCACATACTGCTGTGACAGACAAATTCCATCACTTTTCCATGCTTCAGATTTCTGAACTGCGGAGTAGGAATAGTAACCCTTGCGTTGAGTTTACATACATGTAGTACTTCTCTTAGAACAGTGCTTGTTAAGCAGCAGTAATAGTAAGCACTGGGCAGTCAGTGGAGGTGGGGAAGTTGCCAGGGGCCAGGTCATGAAAGCCCAGGGCCTTATTCCTAAGAGCAAGGGAAAGCCTGCAGTGTTCATTAATGGGGGTGGTGACAGGAGGCACAGTGAGGCAGCCCAGGGGAACACTGGCTGTGCAAGCACAGGTCATGTATGCCCTCCTCAGTTTTAAGGGCTATGTGCAACCCATCCCACTGTTCTCACAGCCCCCACCTGACCCAGCACTGTTTTGTCAGTTATGGTGTTCCCTCTCCGGGCAGGGAATTCCTTAGCATAATCATTTTTGCTCATGACTGGCATAGAGGAAGCCTCAGTAATTCTTTGCTGGAGGAATCCACAAACCAGTTGGGAATAGTATAAACAAAAGGGCAGCTGGCTCCAGTGCAGATGGAAGTGGACAAGGTCAGGCTGATCTGGGTACTGCCTTTTTTCTCACAGGTGGACATTGCGTCAGGGATGGCCATTGAAGGGATATGCTATGCCCAGGTACGTGGTTGCTGCCAATCAGTCCATGCATGCTTGTAAGCAGAGGCTGAGCCTTTGTGTAATACATGACCAATTTAGTAGGTTCCTCCCAACCCAAACGGTCTTGCTCTATACCACTTGCTCCTCACAATTAGCCTGGGGTGACCCCAGAGGAACTGCACTGCTTCCCTCTGGGACTGTTTTCTTGCCATCTAACGGTGATACATCCTGTCCTCACATAGTGCCCAGAGAATCACAGAACAGAGGTACTTGGGAGAGTTGGGATGTCAAGGCCTTGGTTACTATAGTCTGCAGGCTATGTGTTTGATTGTAGGGTGATCAACCTAGGGCTGACCTAGTTAGCCCTGACTCCTGGGCGAGTCAAATACTAACCTCCAGGTCAACAAGTAACCAAAACACTATTAAATCGGGGGGCGGGGGGGGAGCATCCTGGGACTTGCAGGGCCTGGTGTAGATTCAAAGCCAGATTTCTTACTACAAAGCCTCATCACACTGCTACAGGAGACTGTCAGTTCTTTGGAGGCATGTAAGCAGCATGCAAGTGGAGGCTGTAACCATAAGAGGTGGCCTGCCTTCTCTAGAAGACTAAGGAGCCACTGAGGCCCAACACCAGAGTCTGCAGACAATGGCAAGACTTGTCAGGGCTAGACGAACTTAAGCAAATCTTCATGTCCTCTGGCCCTGCTCCCCCAACAAACTAGTATTCTGTTGTTTCAGAACATCCCCACCCAGGACCGGCTAGAGGGCATGGCAGCCTTCAGGGAGAAACGACCCCCAAGATTTGTGGGCAAGTGACTCCCACTTAACCTCTAGCATGGGAGATGCATACCTTGAAGTGCAGGATCCAGAAGGAAAATTTGCAGCGTGACTGCCCTCATTATTTCACCTCCCTGGGCTTCGATTTCCTCGCAAGGACAATGATGGATAAAAAACGATTGATATGGTGCCTGGTACTAAGGTGTTGACCATGCCAAAGACTGCTACCTTCATCATTCTCCACCCTGGCTAGCTAATCACTGGGGTCAGGTTTGCTTGGAGAATACCTGTGTCTCCCTATTCAAATGATAAACTAAGGATTAAAATGGACTCCTCTGGGTTTTTGTATTGTTGGCTCTCAGGCCTGACCTCTGCCTTTAAGTTATAAGGTACTCACCAAAGATGGCAAGAGGTTGTAAGATTTCCACCCCCACCTCCGTTTCTAACTCTGTACAGTTGAGATCATAAAGAAACCCTGGTAGGTGAGTAGGTGCCAGGAATCAGGCTGCAGATTCCAGCTCTCTGCCAATTACTAACTGTGTGCCTCAGCTTCCTCATCTTCAAAATGAAACTGTTGTAAGGATCTTTTAAAAATAAAATGCCTCATGTTCAATATGTGAGTTATTACTATGCAGTGTTCTTATGAGAACCAAATGAAAGCATTGCTGTGAAAACCTTTTATAAACTACAGGGTGGCAGGCCAATCTTTGCAGGTGCACGACACACTGAGAAACAAAGGGGGCCAATATGGGTATGTGCACACTACTGTCAGGCACCACCCTCCCGTACCAAGGCATAGGAACAGAAGGCTACGTCCTTCACCAGGGCCTCGTGGTCATTCTTGAACAGATCTAAGCTTCCTAAGCCATGCCTGGCCTAGAGTCACTCAGTCATGGGCATGGACACATACCAATAATATTAATTGACTGTCAAATACAAAAGTGCTCCAAAGCTGTGCTCATTTCCTAGAAGGGAAAAGAGCCTAGACCTTAGAATCAGCCGCAAACTACTGACAAAGCTGCAAACTACTCAGGCAAGTAACAACCTTACTGAACTTACTTTTTTCATCTGTGAAGTGGGGGAGATTAAACCCCCAGAGGACTGTTGTGAATAAGACAAAAGTCGAGGGGTACCTAGTGTAGAACTGGACCTCAACAGGCACAACATCCCACACTCTTACATTTGTAAAACCTAGTTAGTATCTGGTAATAGAATATTCTGAACTACCAGAACTGAGGTCAGGAATCTAAGACAGCTTTTGAAATCACACAGAAAAATGAATGAAAGAAAATACAGTGCAGTTTCGGGACTGTAGGATTAAGGTTACAAATTCACCTCACCCAGTGGGACACTGGTGAGCAATAGTTTGGAATATGGTTTAGAACAAGCCTCATTTGATTCCAAAAGATGGTCTAAGAGAAAAAAAATCTAGTCCTAAAATACGCTACTAATAAAATAGGAATTGATTTCTCTTCTTTGGAAAACTTAAAACACATGAACGGCAAAACATGTTTTGTTAGTTGTCAATATGTCAAGGAAGGAGCCCACACTCTCTTCTACAGAGGGGATTTACAGAGGGCACAAACAAAAGTTTCTGACAGTTTATACTGTGACTGAGGCTGGCTCTCAGAAATGCCTGTATTTTTCCTGTCTCCATGCTAGGTAAGAGACCCTCTTGAAATCTTCAGAAAAGGGGTCTTCTGTCCTTCTCAGTTCTGATCACAGTCATACTCTACTTAAAAGTTTGAGGGATTGAGATACACAATTCCCAATCTTCTACTTACACTGTATTCTCAGTCTTAAATCCCACCATGGCCCTCCAGCATACCCATATCCACAGAATGTTATGCCACTCAGTTTAAAGTTGGAGGGGAAAAGGCCACAAGGAAAATATTGAAAATTGCAAAAAAAAAAAAAAATTATATCTTTCCACCACCCTACAAGTAGAAGATACTTTAGTATCTATATTCTTAGAAAGGTATTTTTTTCTACCTTCCAACACAAGTTCTGTCTTCCAACAAACACATTTATATAAGCATATGTTTCCCAGACTACTTTTCATGTACTTCTTTTCCAGTGGCTGCACATAACCAGGAATAACAACTCAGGAAATTTCTTTCAAACACAAAATCTTACATAAATATCAAAGTCTCCCCGCAGGTCTTTCTTTTCCCCTTCCAATGACAAACTCCCAGAGTTAAGGAATTGACCAGGGGCTAGAGAAAAGTGACTGGCATCGGTGTTTCCACACAAGCTCACAGGTCTCCCCAGAGCTCAGGGCTTAACTTTTCAAAACTGCCAGAGGAGTGTTCTCAGAACGATTCTGACTCGATTTAGGATTATGGCCTTCATACAAATGCAGCCATCTGGTAACTGACAGACAGGGTGGAAGACCTGCCTCCCACTGAGCAACAAAAAGCCCCTCTGCAGCCCCTCGGCTTAACGCAAAGGGAGTCTCTGGTAATTCATGAAGTGCATTCTGAAGTCATCCAGAATGGAGGTTGCAATCTTCTGTGCTTGGGCATCTGCCTCACTGTGCTCCTGGATGTCACACAAAAGCTGCAATCCTTTTTCTTCAACTAACATTTTGCAGTATTTGCTGGCTGAAAGAAAATCAAGCAAAAACCTTGATGGACAAATTGGTATTTTAAATATTCCCAAGTCACCACCACCTTCACCTTTTGAAGAAAGGACACAAAGGTTTAAGTTTTTCGACATAAGAAGTAACCTAAAATGAGTCAATTCAAAAGAAATATATCAAAATTTATATACTGCTCAGCTTGTATAGTGACAGAACAGGTGATTATTGTAGTATGTTTAATTCCAGACAATTCTATGCTTCACATACCTCCAATCTTAGCAAAAAGGGATAAGGACAAGAATACCTTTTATTACAAAATTAATACACATTTCAGATTCAGGTAATATGGTGATCTAGATAACCTGAAAGCACCAGATGCTGGACAAAATATAATTGAAAAAATTTAAAGGCAGTAAGTTGAATGTACAAAGTAAAAGAAAAATGTCCAGAAGCCAGACACAAAGAGAAGCAAGCACCTAAGGTGTATAAGCTAACCTGCAGCTCTTCTGAGGCAGAGAGGGACTGTTAGTTTCAGTAATCTAGGAATTTAGACTCTAATTTAGGAAGTTAGAAGCAAAATCAATTCATAAAGATGGTCCCTCAAAAAGGCTAGATAAGAGAAGGGATAAGACAATGAAACATCTTTATCTTGGCCTGGGCTCCAGGAATAGAGAGAAGTCTTTCCTGAGAATCCATAACCTCAGTTCCAAGTGGGTATAGGGTTTGAATTAATAGCACCTAAATGTCCTAGAAACCCTTAAGATGAAAAATTAATATAAAAATTAGTCTACTCCCAGGGAAATCTCTACAGCACTTGACAGAAGCAAATAAACTGTGCTGAAGACACATGTCAACAATTCAGTCTAAAAAGGATTCTCTGCAGGCTGCGAACCAAATCATCGCAGGTTCGATTCCCAGTCAGGGCACATGCCTGGGTTGCAGGCCACGGCCCCCAGCAACCGCACATTGATGTTTCTCTCTCTCTCTCTCTCCCTCCCTTCCCTCTCTAAAAATAAATAAAAAAAATCTTAAAAAAAAAAAAAGAAAAGGATTCTCTTTAACAGTCCAAGAACTGATCAGACAGAGAAAAATAATGATCCCAAAACCCAACTAAGGCAATTACCAAAAATACTGCACACAAAAAAGCAAAGATACAGAGTCTATTTTTTAAAAAGGTTACAACCTGCACAATTGGCACATGTCCATAGCAGTCACAGCAACAGCTTGCAGCCAGCCGCACCAGGGGCCAGCCCCAAACACCAGTGCACCTGCATAAGTTATGGCCCTGCCTAACCAGAAGGGGGCAGCGGCCCACTCAGGGGACAACCCTGGGGCACCTGACCCTGGTGGTCTGATAGAATTGGACTGCTGAACTCAATAGGACCTGTCCAACATAAAACTACTTCTTTAAGAATAGGAAACAAAGGTAATCATAAAAACAAACCCAGAGGTTTAGGCAAAATGAGGAAATGGACAAATACGCTCCAAATAAAGGGCAAGACAAAAATCTCAAGAAAAGAACTAAATGAAACAAAGATAAGCAATCAACCAGATAAAGAGTTCAAAGTAATGATCATAAAGATCCTCACTGAACTTGCAGAAGAATGGACTAACATAGTTAAGAACTCCAAAAACAATAAAGAAAATATAAGGCAATAATAATCAGAGCTGAAGAAAACAATAACTAAAATGAAAATACACTAGAGGAAATCAACAGCAAATCAGAATACACAGAAGACTGAATCACAACACAAGAGAGCTGCTGGCCAAGATGGAGGTATAGATAGATATGCTTTGCTTCCTCACACAACAAAGGAAGGATAACAACCAATTAAAAAAAAAAAAAACAGAACTGCCAGAAAATCAGACTGTGTGGAAGTCTCACAAACCAAGGAGTTAAAGAAGAAACATTCATCCACACTGGTAGGGGGGACGGAGATGGGGAGCTGAGGCTGGTGGACCAGGTAGTGAGGTGACAGCAGGAGGACAGGGTAGCCCCACATCTGCCTGTAGCTAAACAGGAGGAACAACTAGGGAGTGAGACAGACTGTGCAACCCAGGGTTCCTGCACTGGAAAAGAAAGTTTCAAAAATCTCTAGCTGTGAAAACCTGTGGGAGTTGTGGCAGTGGGAGGAACTGCCAGACTCACAAAAGAGTCTGTTGTAAGGGTCCAGGAGGTCCTGGAACATATACAAGCCCACCCACCCAGGAATCAGCCCAGAAGGGAGCACTTTGCTTGTGGGTAGCAGGGGAAGTGACTGAAAGTGGGGAGAGAGCCAAGCAAGTGGCACTGTTCCCTCTCTGACCCCTCCCCCATACACAGCGCCACAATGGCAAAGTGTGTTGCCCTGCCTTGGCAAATACCTAAGGTTCCACTCTTTACAACGTAACAGGAGCACCAAGGCAAAGAAATACAGCCCGAATTACAGAATACACCAAAATTCCAGAAAAAGAATTAAGCAACAAGGAGACATATCAGGTGGACAGTTCAAAAGACTGCTTAATCAGGATGCTCATAGAAATGACCGAGTACAAACGCAAAATAAAGGAAGAAGTGAAGGCTATACAAAGTGAAATAAAGAAAAAAAAAACAACAACAGGGAACCAACAGTGAAGAGAAGGAAACTGGGACTCAAATCAATGATGTGGAACAGAAGGAAGAAATAAACATCCAATTGGAACAAAACAAAGAAACAAGATTTCAAAAAAATGAGGAGAGGCATAGGAACCTCTGACACAACTTTAAATGTTCTAAAATCCAAATCATAGGGGTGCCAGAAGAACAGAAAGAGCAAAAAATTGAAAACTTACTTGAAGAAATAATGAAGGGAAACTTCCCCAATCTGGCACAGGAAATAAGACATACAAGTCCAGGAAGCTCAGAGAGTCCCAAACAAGTTGGACCCAAAAAGGAATACACCAAGACACACTGTAATTAAACTGCCAAAGATTAAAGGAGAGAATCCTAAAAGCAGTAAGGAATTCCCACAAGATTGTCAGCTGATTTCTCAAAAGAAACCTTGCAGGCAAGAAGGGGCTGGAAAGAAGTATTCAAGGTCATGAAAAGCAATGACCTACACCCAAGATTACTCTATCCAGCAAAGCTATCATTTGGCACAGAAGGGCAGATAAAGTGCTTTCCAGATAAGGTCAAGTTAAAGGAGTTCATCATCACTCAGGTCTTATATGAAATGTTAAAGGGATTTATCTAAGAAAAAGAAGATAACACAAACACTAAAATAACAATAAATGTACAACTATCAACAACTGAACCTAAAAACAAAAACTGAGCAAACAACTAGAACAGGAACAGAAGTACAGAACTGGATATCACATGGAGGGTTATGAATGGGGAGGGGAGGGATAATGGGGGAAAAGGTACAGGGAATAAGAAGCATAATTGGTAGGTAGAAAATAGACAGGGGGAGGTTAAGAAATAGTAATAGGAAATGGAGGCCCTAGCTGGTATAGCTCAGTGGATTGAGCGCGGGCTGCGAACCAGGCATCGCAAGTTCGATTCCCAGTCAGGGCACATGCCTAGGTTGCAGGCCATGTCCCCCAGCAACCGCACACTGATGTCTCTCTCTCTCTCTCCCTCTTCCCTCTCTAAAAATAAATAAATAAAATCTTAAAAAAAAAATAGTTCCCCCTTTAAAGAAAAAAAAAAAGAAAAGAAATGGAGAAGCCAAAGAATTTATATACACAACCCATGGACATGAACTAAAGGGAGGGAATGCAAGTGGGTGAGGGTGTGCAGGGTGGAGGGGAACAAAGGGGGGAAATGGGACAACTGTAATAGCATAACTAGTAAAACACATATTTTTTAAAAAAGAAGCATAACTGGCAGGTACAAAATAGACAGAGGGAGGTTAAGAATTGTATAGGAAATGGAGAAGCCAAAGAACCTATATATATGACCCATGGACATGAACTAAAGGGGGGGGCAGATGCTAGAGAGAAAAGGGGGCTCCAGGCAGAGGAGGATAAAGGGGAGAAAAAAGAATGGGCCAACTGTAATAGCATAATCAATAAAACATAAAAAACAAAGAAGGAAACAAGCTGAAGAAGACACAAATAAATGTAAAGATGCACTGTACGCATAGACTGAAAGAATTAATACTGTTAAAATATCCATACTACCCAAACAACCTGAAAATTCAAAACAATCTCTATTAAAATTCCAATGACATTCTTCAAAGAACTAGAACTGGAGAAAATAATCCTAACATTTGTATGAGACCACAAAAGACCCCAAACAGCCAAAGCAATTTTGAGAAAGGAGAACAAAACTGCAGGTAATTATGATTCCTGATTTCAAACAGTACTAGAAGGCTACAGTAACCAAAACAATGTGTTACTGGCACACACACACACAAAAAGACGTATAGATCAATGGAACAAAATAAACCCATGAAGTAAACCCATGTTTATATGGTCAATTAATCTATGATAAAGGAGGCAAGAACATACAACTTCATCAACAAATGCTGTTGGGAAAACCAGACAGCTACATGCAAAAGAATGAAAATGAATTACTTTCTTACAACACATAGAAAAATTAACTCAAAATGAATTAAAGACTTAAAATAGGCAGTAAATCCACTGATCTTGGTCTTAGCAATTTTTGGATCTGTCTCCTCAGCCAAGGAAAACAAGAACAAAAACAAACAAACAGGAATCAAACTTCAAATCTTTTGCACAGCAAAGGAAACCATCAACATAAGAAAAAGGCAACCTATGGAATGGGAGAAGAGATTTGCAAATGATACAGTCAATAAAGGGTTAATATCCAAAATGTATAACTAACTCATACAATTGAACAGTAAAAAAATACAAATGTGCATAATTTGTATTTTTGACTCAGGAATTTTAAGCATTCCACAAATTAACTCATGCAACTTACTTGTACTGTGTTTGTACTATCAGCTAAACAATGTTTTAAATACTTAAGTATTAACCCACTTACTTTTCCTAACAGTCCTATGAGGTAGGTATTTTTTATCTCTGTTTTATAGATGAGGAAAGTGGGGCACAGATAGTTTAACTAACTTGCTCAAGTTCTCAGTTAGAAAATGGCAAAGAAAGTAGGAATAGAATACAGGCAGTCTGCTCCTGGTGTGTCTTCTTAATTATCACACATGCATTTCCCCGACTTTCACTACACATACACGCACCATTATTCACACACACACACACACACACATTCATTAAGGCAGTTTGCAATAGAAGAGACTGGAAAAAATATCCATATAAAGGAGGTTGGTTCAATCAATTACTACATCTCCACAGTGAAGAAAATACTAGTGGTCTTACTAACAGTGGTGATCTGGAGTAAGATCAGTAGGTTACAACCCTGGCTCTGCCAGCTGCCTGCTGTTTTAACTTTGGGCAAGTTACTTAACTTCTTTGTGCCTTGTTTTCTCATCTGTAATAGATGGATAATAATAATAATGTTCTTTCCTAATTGTTAAGATTAAATGGGTTACTCATAAAGAGGTTACAATACTGTCTGCACAGAGCAAGTAAGTATTCAACTAAGTTCTAGTTGTAAGAGTTACTGCTGTTGTAATTGAATATAAAGGTCTGTTTCTGGGCTGTTCTTACCAAATGGTCTGCCTCTACCTATTCATATGCCAGCACTATTCACATTATATTGGTACAATTTAAAGAGAAGTGTTAGGTCAAGCTCTCAAAACCATTTTCCTTGTTCAGTTCTTTCCTTTTTATTTTGTCAGATTAACTTCAGATTAATTTTCAGATCCCTCACCTCTTACTCATTCACTTCAATTGCATTCTATCCATAAAGTAAAAAGAATTGACATCTGTACCTTAAGCCTTTCCATCTCAGAGTAAAGTATGTCTCATAATTATGTCAGGCTTTTAAGTTTTTTCTCACAGTTTTCTGCCTATAGGTCTCATTACTTGTTAAAGGTATCTTGAGATAAATTTTAAGCTTTTGCTGCTAGCTAAACCGTTAATTCTAAAAGTTATCTCTTATTTTTTAGCATAAAATTATAGCCTATATTTCTTTTATAATAAAAGCCAAAAATTTTACAATTATCTTTAGCAGAAGAGATGTCAAATATTCTCAAAGGGGGATTTAACACAACAAAATATGGAAAACATTTACTCTAGCTGGGGAACAACTCCTGACCCACCCAGCCTTCCACAAATCATTAACTACAAAGAGGCAGATCTATGTATAACTATTGAAGACTATTCATGATAAACCTTTGAGTGAAAAGAGCATGCTATACAACAGAATGCACAGAATGAGCCCATTTTGTTTAAAAACATTATCATATTCATATATAACATTATACACTACAGTATGTACATAGAAAAGCATCTAGAAGAATAGTTATAGCTATCGACATTTTTAAAAAGTTGTTACAGGAATTTGAGTCAAACTGACAACATACCAGGGAACAAGATCTCAAATGCTCCCTACAGCTATCAAATTACTGACAGTGCCTGTTGGAGATAGGCACTTTCTATGTTGCCAGACATTCACTCCAAATATATTATAATTCTGTTGTATTTTTTAAACTAATAAAGTTTTTCAATTTTTTTTACAAAGGAGTTGAAGAATTGAGGACACAAAGTTTTCTTCAAATTCCAGATTGAACTTTGTCATTATACTAAATACATACGGTTTTTACTGCAGACATGATACATAGCCCACAGTGCCCAGAGCTGAACCTCTGGTTGAGAGAAGTTGCCAAGGAGTGGGAAAAATGCCTTGAAAGATCTGAAAAGGTACAAAGAAGATGTTCACTCAGAATTCAGGCTAACATCAGGGATATAAGAATAAGTTTCAACATTTTCTCCATATGGTCAATTCCTCCCTGAAGCAGATGCATTATAGAAAACACAGTGGGAGCTAGAGAGTCACTCTGTGTCAGACACTCTATACATGTAATATCTCATTTCATCCTTCATCCCGCACACTGTCAGTCTCATTTTACAAATGAGGAAAACTGAGTCTCAGATTTCCTAAGTGATTTCCCAAATCACAAAGAATTAGGACTTGAACACAGGCTATTTAACTCTAATATTTTATCTTTGTGCCATGGC
Source organism: Tonatia bakeri (assembly GCA_004024845.1). Taxonomy (NCBI): domain Eukaryota; kingdom Metazoa; phylum Chordata; class Mammalia; order Chiroptera; family Phyllostomidae; genus Tonatia; species Tonatia bakeri. The sequence continues at coordinate 546,910 of PVIA01000150.1, read as the reverse complement.
CTCTGCACAGTGAGTGGAGTGAGGATGAGCTTTAAGAAAAGCACCATACCATCATGAAATTACCTGTAGGTCACCAATGCTGTCATCTTACAAGTTGCACTTGGCCAATTCTGGATGGTTGCATACTATACAAAGAGAGAAATGAGGATGATAGTTATCTATCATTTTTAAAAGGTCATAATAAGCTGTTTCATGTATAATTACATATATATGAAACAACATAAAATTTCAAAATACAGAAATAATTACCCTAATTTAGGTACATCTTCTGGCCAAAATATTATTTAGGTAAACCATTATATATAGAGAATATGAACAAAGTCATGTGGAAAACAAAGAAATAAAAAGGGGCTTCTGGACAGCATGGATGGAACTGGAGACTATTATGCTAAGAGAAATAAGCCAGTCGGTGAAAAACAAATACCACATGACCTCACTTATAAGAGGAATCTAATGAACAAAATAAAGTGAGCAAAATATAACCAGAAGCATAGAATCATGGAACAGACTGACAGCTGTAAGTAGGGAGGGGATAGAAGGGCTGATTAAAAGAAGGTGAAGGGCCCTGGCTGGCGTTAGCTCAGTGGATTGAGTGCAGGCTGCGAACCAGGCATCGCAGGTTCGATTCCCAGTCAGGGCACATGCCTAGGTTGCAGGCCATGTCCCCCAGCAACCGCACATTCATGTTTCTCTCTCTCTCTCTTTCCCTCTCCCTTCCCTCTCTAAAAATAAATAAATAAAATCTTTAAAAAAAAAAACAATTTCTTAAAAAAAAAAGAAGGTGAAGGGATTAGTCAAAGATTTATGAAAGACCCATGGGCATGGACAATGGTGAGGGGACTGATTATGGAAGTTGGGGCAGGGCTGGGGCAGGGATGGGACAGGGCAATGGAGGGAAGTGGGACAACTGTAATAGCATAAACGATAAAAAAAAAGCAGATAAAGTAAACAAAAAGGGGAAGGGGCTTTCTTTAAAGATGGAGAACTGAGCATGCATTCACTATTTTCCTAAATCCCACATACAGAATAATATTTCCAATTTGAACAGAACCCCCTCAAGAGACTTAAAAAGGTGGCACACCAGGAATTAAGATTAGAGGTGGGGTTAAAAATAAGAGGACTGGTTGAAAGTATCAAAGAATCAAGACTCCCAGATCTTATCTCTCATCCTCCTGTGTATACTGGGCAACCACACGAACAACTGAGGGGTGGAAGAACCATGGTAAAAACAGAAGGCTGGAGTGACAATCTACTGGGTTTGCCAAAAAGTTTGTTGTATTTTTCTTATAAGATGGCTCTAGTAGCATTTAACTTTAACTTCATTGTCTTTATCTTCATTCAAAGTAATTTTGTTAGACTGTATTGTGACAGCTATCATATCAGTTTGCATTTTTAAAAAAACTATCAAAATTGGTGAATTTTTGTATAGCTATTTTCATATTGAATATAGAAGAAAATAAGCAACATTTTTGGCATATTATGCTTTATTATTGCAAGAAAGGTAAAAACACCCTGACTGGTGTGGCTTAGTGGGTTGGGTGTTGTTTCACAAACCAAAATGTCACCAGTGTGATTCCCCGTCAGGGTGCATGCCTGGATTGTGGGCCAAGTCCCCAGCTGGGGGTTAGGGGATGAGGGTATGTGAGAGGCAACTGATAGATGTTTCTCTCTCACATCAATATTTCTTTCTATCTCTTTCTCCCTCCCTTTAAAAATAAATAAAATCTGCCCTGGCTGGTGTAGCTCAGTGGATTGAATGCAGGCCTGTGAACTAAAGCATCATCGGTTTGATTCCCAGTCAGGGCACATGCCTGGGTTGCAAGCCATATCCCCAGTTTGGGGTGTGCTAGAGGCAACCACACATCGATATTTCATTCCCTCTCTTTCTCCCTCCCTTCCCCATCTCTCTAAAATAAATAAATAAAATCTTTTAAAAAATCAAATATTTAAAAATAAATAAAAATAAAAAAATCTTTTTTTTAAATGGTAAAAATGTAAAAATAGATTTGTGCAGTGTATGGAGAACATGCTGTGACTGACTGAATGCATCGAAAGTGGTTTACAAAGTTTCATGCAGGAGATTTCTCACTGGACAATGGTCCACGGTCAGGTAGACCACTCGAGGTTGATAGCAATCAAATCGAGATATTAACTGAGAACAATCAATGTTATACCACACGGGAGATAGCTGACATACTCAAAATATCCAAGTCAAGGGCTGAAAATCAATTGCACCAGCTTGGTTATGTTAATTGCTGTGATGTTTGGGTTCCACATAAGTTCAGAAAAAAAAACCTTGACTGCATTTAAACATTTAAAAATGAAAATGTTCCATTTTTAAAACAAATTGTGATGACAACGAAAAGTAGATACTTTACAATAATGTGGAATGGAAGAGATCATGAGGCAAGTGAAATGAACCACCACCAACCACACCTAAGGCCAGCATTCATCCAAAGGCGATGTTATGTATATGGTGGGATTGGAAGGGAGTCCTATATTATGAGCTCCTTCCAGAAAACCAAATAATTAATTCCAACAAGTACTGCTTCCAATTAGACCAACCATAAGTAGCACTTGACAAAAAGTGTTGGAATTAGTCAACAGAAAATGCATAATCTTCCATCAGAATAATGCAAGACTACATGTTTCTTTGATGACCAGGCAAAAACTGTTACAGCTTGACAGGGAAGTTCTGATTCATCCACCATATTCACCAGACATTGCACCCTCGGATTTCCATTTGTTTCAGTCTTTACAAAATTTTTTTAATGGAAAAAATTTCAATTCTCTGGAAGACTGCAAAAGGCATCTCCAACAGTTCATTGCTCAGAAAAAAATAAAAAGGGAAGATAGAATTAAGGAATTGAGAAGTTGCCTGAAAGATGACAGAAAGCAGTGGAATGGTGAATACATTGTTTAATGAAGTTACTGGTGAAAAAAGTCTTTCAGTTTAAAACCGGACTAACTTTTTGGCCAACCCCATAAATACAAAATGCTGAGACCATCCTGCCCTCAATTCTCTTCCTCTTGTGGGCATTCAGACTGTTGGTAGTCAAACTTATAGTTTTCAATCAGGAGAACAGAAGATCCTTTTTCAGATAAATCCCAACCAGTTCAGGACAAAAGATCAAATGACACTGACACTGAGGCACAACTAATCCAGGTCACTCTGCAGTGAAGCCCACAGTTTACAAGTTTTATCCATTGGCACACAGCCTCTGAACAGCTGAGGATCACCACACACTTTTAAGAAAATCTCTAACATATAGGTACAAAAATAGGGGGGGAAGCAACCTGAAGGAAACAGAGACCTTGGAAGAAGAGAAAATCTAAACCCCCAAACTATCATTAATACCTTTAAAGAGCTAATAGGGGCTGCTCTTGGAAATAAAAAATATCGAAAATGCAAAATGCAATAGAAATTGAAAAAGATAAAAACAGACAGATAAGGAAATAGATAAGAAAAGATGAGTCTGGTAGGACCAATATCCCCCAAAAAAGGAGAAGAGAGGGATAGGGCAGGAAGGCAGAAATTTCCCAGAATTGAAGAAAATAAGCTTCCAGAGACATAAGTAGTCAAACATAACAGATGAAAATATACCCACACCAAGGTACATCACTGTGATTTCCAAACACCAAGAACAAAGATCTTAAAGCTTCCAAAGAAAAATGGCAAGGGACTTCTCAACAGTGATACTGAGAAGTAGAAGATAACACAGCAATGACTTATAAATGTGGAAGGGAAATATCTTAAAACTAAAATTCTATACTCTGCCATTGGATCAACTAAATGTGAAGATGTTTTTCAAAAGATAAAATCTCAAATTTTCTCTTTCACTCATCTCTTCATAGGAAGCTACTGAAGAATATGATCCAACGAAATGAGGGAATACACCAAAAAACAGAAGGCATACAATCCAGGAAACAGGTAATCCAATACAAGAGAAGCAAAAGGAATCTCCAGGCCCTGGCAGGGTAATTCAATTAGAAGGCTGTCCAACAAACAAAGTTACAGGTTCAATTCTTGGTCAGGGCACATTCAGGAAACCAAAAAAAATACATAAACAAGTGGAACAACAAATCAATGTTTCTTTCTTTCTCTAAAATCAATCAATAATTTTTTTAAAAAAATTCCCCAGGATGACAGTAAAGGAATATCCTGGGATGTAAGCAATATAGCAGATATACAGCCCTAGCTAGTGTGGCTCAGTGGACTGAGTGCCTGCCTGCAAACTAAAAGGTCACTGGTTGGAATCCCAGTCAGGGCACAGGCTTGGGCTGCAGGCCAGATCCCTGGTTGGGGGTGTGCAAGAGGCAACTGATTGGTGTTTCTCTTACACATTGATATGTCTCTCCCTCTCCTTCTTCCTCCCTTCCCTTCTCTCTAAAAAAGAAATTTACAATTTTTTTTAAAAGGAGGAACATATGTTAGAGATAAATACCAAAAGAAATAGCTTTAAAAAGACCTGAATGTGGGAAAGAGAACTGGAATAAGCTATATACAATGCTCGCATATATAACCTTTTTATAAAAGAAAAATATACGGTAATAGAAAAAATACAATGAAGATTTTTAAAAAGAAAGAAAAGTATCAGAAGAAATGCAAAAAAAACGTTAATAGAGGTTAGCTTTGAAGAGGAGGATATGGGTGATTTACAATGTTTTTTATACTTTTCTGTGTTTCCCACTTTCTACAATGAATACATGTTTCTAACACGCATGTGATCTAGAAGAACAGGTTTTCTCCAGAGATTATGCTGGGTTTTATAAAGAAGAATAGCTCGCCCTGGCTGGTGTAGCTCAGTGGATTGAGCGCGGGCTGCGAACCAGGCATCGCAGGTTCGATTCCCAGTCAGGGCACATGCCTAGGTTGCAGGCTGTGGCCCCCAGCAACCGCACATTGATGTTTCTCTCTCTCTCTCCATCCCTCCCTTCCCTCTCTAAAAATAAATAAAGTCTTTAAAAAAAAAAAAAAAAGAATAGCTCTTGTACCAGATCTTGGAGAAGAGCACTCCTCTGAAGTTCACAGGACATCCAGGGCTGTTTGTCAGATGTCAGGTGGGCTATGATGCCTGCAGCAAGATAGCTGACTTCCATTTCTTTGCTATGGAGCAAGATGCTAACATGCTTCACCACATCTTTGGTCACCAGCTTGGCAGAGAGTTCTCTGACTTCAGCCACGTTGTTCTACGGGTCAAATGGAGCAGAGAACAGAAACAGGAAAGACAGGGAGAATCAGGAACTGGCTCCTCCCCCTCTCCTAGAGCTCAGTTCAGATACATTCATGACACTCAGTCCTGCCCTGCCTCTCAATTTAGCCTAAAACCCACAATCCCACCCCTGCATAGGATGTTTAGCAATAACAAATCAGTCAGTAAGCACTTACTAAGTGCCAGGCACTGTACCACAAAGACGAAAATGTCTTTTTAATCTACCTTATTTCATCTTTAAAATAGTCGTATAAAAAAATATGACACTCAGACTAACTTGTCTGGTTCACATTGAACTAGGATATAAATCCAGGCCTGACTCAAATACTTTACATTCCTGGGGGCCTACTATATATTATATTAGCTTGAAGTTTAACAGCAACAATGAAAGGCAGGTAGTATTTTCTTTATTTTATATACTGTATTCATTTTCTATGCTGTGTAACAAAACCAGTGGCTTAAAACATACGCACATTTTTGTCTCTTAGTTTCTGTGGGTCAAGAGCCCAGGCACGGCTTAGATGGGTCCTCTACCCTGAAGTGTCACAAGGCTGCGGTCAAAGTGATAGCTGTGCCTCATTCACATCTCGTCCTAGCTGAGCCGTCAGATGACTGAAGCTCCACGAGTAACTCCACATGAGATCAGCACCACCACACCACTGAACTGAATTCAAGCTGTTGACCCACAGATTCATAACTAAACAAAACGGCTGTTGTTTTAAGCCACAGTCTGTTCATAGCAATAGATGACTGATATATTAATGATATTTACTTCAGAGTGATAACATGATTAAACAAGTTAATGCATGTCAATTGCTTACAAAAGTGCCTAGCATATAGTAGGTACTACATAAGTGTTAGTTTTCTGATTTTTAGTAATTAGAATTATTTTTTAGTAATTAGAATTAACTCAAAACAAAACCTTACCAAAAGACCAAGCACTTTGCTTTGAATTGCTGACTCTGAAAAAGTCTGTCAAAAGAATGTGAAGGTTATTTTATCATGAAGAAAATGACTTTTACACATAAACTCAATCCTGAATTCCCACCTCCAAGACTTTGATGAAGATTGCCAATCCCTGATTTTCAATAAAGTGTTTGCAGGCAGCTGGAGACTCATCTGTAAGATTCCAAAGTGCTTTCAAAGTAAACAAGAAGGTGACATCGTCTAAATTCTCCGTAGTCTTTTGTTTTACTATTGCTAGAAGTTCCTACAAACAAAAAGACGAGTTAGACGTAATGACCGACTCAATTCCAGTATAAGGAACGCAGCAGGTAAGAAAAGGTTTAGATCAAACCTGGGTTCTAAATTCAAGTTCTACTACTTAAAGCTTTGTAATTCATTTCTCTCTATAAAATAAGTTACATCTATCTCCTAGGGTTTTTATGAGGATGAAATGAAAAAATTAAAGTTTAATAAGCACTTAAGTCTGGTTCTTGGTGTTTGCTAATAAACCTCATAGTCAAGTACATGTCAGCTTTCTATGTACTCATTTACTGAGAATGTCTAGTTATCACCTTCTGGAAGTCAGACACTTATTCAGTAAGAGATAGATAAAAAAATAGTTGGTTTTTCTCAACTAAGTAAAATAATTTTACGTTTTGGTAAGTGCTCTGAAGGAAACACATAAAGGCTAGAGGATAACACTAATATTATATAGCCATTATGTCCTAATAGTTTGAAGAAACCACTGGCAACAGTTATTCCAACACACCATTTCAGATCAGAATATTTCTGGATAGAGTTAAGGTAGTATTTGTGCTTTCTTTCAAGCATATTAAACTGTTAGTGAGAAGGGAAAAAAACACAACCCTTTTCAAATAACCAGCTAATGAAAAGATACATAAAATATAATAGCACTAAACAAATCAGAATGTCTGTTTTCAGAAGGAAGGGGACATCTGAAATGTTTTACCCAACCACAATGGAATATACCAACCAAGTTCATTGCAAAAATACAGCTGTGAGAGCCAAGAGAATATAAGTGAGGCACACAACACTGGTCACATTCACCCAGACAACTAGGTGAATGGCAGCAAGACAAGGGAGGGAGCACGAATGAGGCTGACCCTCACTGAAAGTAATGATTTACAGCCAAGTCTGTGCTTAGATGCTTTACGTATTTTATCTTAATGATACTCAAAATAACTGAAATACAGCATTGCTCCATGAAAGATGCCTGTTTTTCAGATGATGCCAGTTTTCCAATGAAGAATGTGAGGCACAGATGGGATAAGTAAATTATCGATGGTCTTATGGTTTGCGGATGAAAATCTGGTTTGTTCTCATATAAAGCCTGAACTACCTCAAACTGTTTCTCCAAAAACTACAGTGCTATCCTTCCCTCCGTGTCACTGTCAGTTCTTGCTCTATCAGTACCAGGATCTTTATCTCTCCACCTCTATTCCTATTACCATTCCCAGTGACTTCAGTGTTCTTCCATCACGCCATCTTGGCAAAACTCCTACCTCAGTTAAATCCTACTTCATGCCTCATCCCCAAACATCTTAGCATTAAAATCACTGTACTCGAGTCCCTTTCATTATTGCCCCCCAAATTTTAAAAGGGCATTTAACTGTACCTGCAATCCTACTGCATTTCTCAATGAGTATGCTCTAACGAATATACTATTTCATAATTCTCTCTCCTCAAATTTCAATCCCTATCTTTTTACCCCTCTCATTTGATCACTTCATCTAATTTTTCACTGAGAACTATAGCTATTCTTCCCAGTATCTACCAAACTACCTGTACTTGCATCAGTGTACTCTGCCTTCCTTTCTGCTCCAATCAAAAGACATCTTTTCTTCTGCTCTATATACAATTCCTGTACACACGTAAAGATTGGCATCAAAATTACTTCCCTCTGTCTTGCCTATGCCATCAATTTTTCCCTCTTTTCAAAACAAGTCCCATAATCATAAAACATGTCTTACTGTGTAACCCATCTTAGAAAAAAACTACTGGCCCCTATAAAGTATCTTTTATTTCTCTGCTTTCTTTCTCATTAAAATATATCAAGCCCTGGCTGGTGTGGCTCAGTGCACTGAGTGCTGGCCTACAAACTAAAAGGTTGTAGGTTCGATTCCCAGTCAGGGCACATGCCTGGGTTGTGGGTCCCCAATTGGAGGCATGCAAGAGGTAACCAAATGATGTATCTCTCACACACTGATATTTCTCTCTTTCTCTTTCTCCCCCCCATAATTGGTAAGTACAAAACAGATGGAAAGGTTAAGAACAGTACAGGAAATAGAGAAGCCAAAGAACTTATATGCATGACTCATGGACATGAACTAAGGTGGGGGGAATGCTGGAGGGAAAGGGGATACAGAGCGGAGGGGGATAAAGGGGGAAAAAATGGGATAACTGTAACAGAATAATCAATAAAATATACTTAAAAAAGAAACTATAGATAAAAAACATGAGGTCTTTTTAAAAATAAAGTGTGCTATCAATTCCAGAGGCGTAAAAGAATAACTTCAACCACATAAAAATTTAAAAATTATTATATAGCAAAACATGCTGTCAAAAGTAAAAACAGACAAATACAGCCAACTGAAGAAAAATGCATGCATCACATATCATAGTCAAAGGTTTATTTCCTTAATATATAAAGTATTCTACATATTAGGAAAAAGCCAACAACCCAAAAGAAAAACACAAAGGCCATGAATAGATAGTTCCCAAGAACTACAATTTTTTTTTTTTTAAAGATTTTATTTATTCTTTTAGGGAGAGGGGAAGGGAGAAAGAGAGGGAGAGAAACATCAATGTGTGAGAGAAACACTGATTGGCTACCTCTCATATGCTCCCAACCAGGCATCTGGGACCTGGCCCACAACCCAGGCATGTGCCCTGACTGGGAATCGAACCAGCGACCTTTCATTTCACAGGCCAGCACTCAACCAACTGAACGACATCAGTCAGGGCAGAACTACGATTCTTTAAAACAAAAAAAAGGCTCAAGCCTTATTTTAAAATAAGTGCAAAATAAAATAACATACATGTTTTAGTGAGCAACATTAGAATAATCATAATATAAACACTACTGATTGATTAATATTGTGATATAAGTTTATTGTAGCTGGGGGGGAGGTAATTTGTGGAGATATATGCAGGAGAGTTAGGTCCTTTACCATAGCAGCAGAATCACTAGATAACATCTAAAACCAATAAACCAAGAATATGAGAAAATTTTAAAAGTTGTCGTTACTAAATAAACACGTATTTAGAGATGTGGAGGTAAACGCCACAAGAAACAGCTATTAACAGTACAAGAGTAATTTCTTCTGGGGAACAGATCTTACAGGTTTTTAATTTTTTAGGCCTAAATGATTTGATTTTTAAACTATGTTCATAAATTACTTTCACTGACAAAAAGTTATAAAAGTGACAACCAACCTACCTTAACTGCCATAAAGAGCTCTTCTTTAAGTTGTGCGGCTTGTTCAGGTGAGAGCTATAAGCAAACAAAAAGCTGACGGTGAAATATCAGATCTTCATCAAAGCTCGACTAAGGGAAGAAAGATCTTGCCTTTAGCAATCACATACCTGCAAGGCTAGAATTGAGGTGATGCTCACTGCCATCGTTTGCATCTTGGGGTTTTCATGCTTACAGAGCCATCTCATAACAAATTTGGCAGCATCAAACCTGAAAGCAGTATTTTTTTCTCACAATGAAATTTGTAAAACTGTATACGAGGAATGGAGAAATCACTTGGCCAACCCCAACAAATTTGTAACAAAAGTAGTCTCAACTCCTAAAACCTCACCTATGAAAACCAAAAGCAAGTGGTAGAAAGAAATCAGAAGGGGAAGAGGAGATGTGCAAATGAGAGTGTGAGCAAACTGCACAGGATTCAAAAACAGATCGACAGGTTTAAGAAATTCTTTTTTTTTAGCATTTAGTTTCTACTATGATTGGTCTGAAAAAGAAAAGAGGTTCCTGAGAGATAGTAAACTATAATCTGAACTACAGCAAACAAATCAATTAGCTAGAGAGAATCCATGCCCCGTTACAGGGGCAGCTGTTACTCAGCTCTGATCCCTGCTATGTAGGAACAAAGATGGGGTTGAGAAGGATGATTTCAAGAGAAGGTGGAAATAGAGATGTTTTTTAAATGAGAAGGACCACCTTCCCTATTGTATTTTTTAAAGTCAACTCCAATTTTAAATACGCATTTCTGTTAGATTTGAGAATGGCTTAGCCTACACCATCACCCATAAATCACACTGTTCACGCCAGCCTGTACTTAATTTTCCTGCTGTTGGCAGCAACTATAATAAATGTTTTTTAATTCATGAATCTGGGAGATTACAAAGGCCTCAAGAGTAATCCCTCTGGAGTCTAGGGTGAGGGTTTTTTTAAATTATTATCAATGAATATAATAACTAATGTTCAGGACAGCTTGTACTTCTTAGGCTGGACACTGTTTTAAATACTTTTATAAACATCACTGTATCTAATCCTCATAAGTTACTATTTTACAGACAAGAATATTTACCACAAAGATAATAAAAGGGCTAGAACTTGAATCAGAATATGTTTAACTCTCCGGAGCCCCTGGTCTTACTACTCTGGAGCCCTGAACTAGAATCACATTTTCGGAAACAACATTTATAGGCAGGTTACTTCTAATCACCTCTGTGGAAGAGGCTCAACAGAGCATTCTCCCCAGACACTTTCTTTATCCCAGCCTTAATGAGACATTTGCTAAGCTAATAACCCAAAAGCCAACAATGCTCAGAGTAACACTGGGCAACACCCCAAAATAAAATGACCACATTTTCTTCTTGCCTGTCAAATGGAACATCCACAAGAATCCTGGAGTTGGTTAAGGAGAGAAGACAATTCTTCTGTAACTTTAAGGAAATAAAGAAAATTAATTCTGAGTAAATCCATGCAAGAGGCATTTCTTTCACATATCCATGTTTCTTTCACACATCCATATCTCTCCCTTTTTCTCCACCCTCCCCCTCTCTAAAAATAAAATCTTTAAAAACAGAAAACAAGTGCCCTGGCTGGCGTAGCTCAGTGGATTGAGCGCGGGGTGGGAACCAAAACATCGCAGGTTCGATTCCCAGTCAGGGCACATGCCTGGGTTGCAGGCCACGGCCCCCAGCAACCGCACATTGATGTTTCTCTCTCTCTCTCTCTCCCCCTTCCTTTCCCTCTCTAAAAATAAATAAAATCTTTTAAAAAATGAATAATATTAAAAAAAAACAGAAAACAAAATCAATTTCCAGTTTAAGTACACACTCAGTTTGATACATTCATACAGCTGGGTAACCACTAACCCCTACCCACAACCACCACAATCAAGAAAAAAACTGTATCACCCCAAAGAGTTCCACTTTGCCCCTTCTAATCAATCCAGACCTTGCAAACCTTTGCCCCAGAAAATTACACTGTTACCACATATTAGTCTGTTCTAAGTTTCCACATAAATGGAATCATATAGTATCTACTCTTTGTGTCTGGCTTATTTTTGCTCAGCATATAAGGATTTGATAATCATTCATATACTTGAATCAATACTTCCTTCCTTTGTATGGCCAAATAGTATTTCCTTACGTGAATATATCACAATCTGTTTATCTATTCACCTGCTGTTGAACATTTGTAAGTTTTTGGGTTTGGGTGATTATGAATAAAAACATTATGAACATCTGTGTACAAGTGTTTTTATGGACATGTTTTCATTTCTCCATGAATAGAATGACTGGGTAGCATGGAAAGGTATGTCTAACTTTTAAAGAAACTATAATACTGTTGAACTGGTAGTTGTCATTATTTTACATTCTTAACATCATTATATAAGAATTTCAGATGCTCCACATCCTTATTAACACTTTGTATTGTCAGTCTTTTAATTTCAACCAGTCTAGGGATTGTGTAGTAATAACTTATTGTGATTTTAATCCGCATTTCCCTAATGACTAAAGATAATAAGAAACTTTTCATGTGCTAATTTGTCACCTGCATATCTCCTTTGGTGAAACGTCTTTTCAAATCTTTTGGCCTTTCTACAAATTGGTCTGTCTTTGTTACTGAATTAAAAGTTCTTTATATTCTGCATTAAAGACTTTTGTCATATATACAGGGTGGGGCAAAAGCAGGTTTACAGTTGTTTGTATGGAAAGTAATACAATAATTAGTAAGTAATGACCCAAGAATAAACTCTGTGTTTCATGTACTCACAACTATAAACCTACTTTTTCCCCACCCCATATAATGAACATTTTTCCTAGCCTATGGCTTACCTTTTCATTTTTTAATGTTTTCATGTGTCTGAGGTAAATTTTTTGAATTCTAATTTATTTTTCCTTTATGATATATGATTCTGTATCCTAAGAAAACTTTGCCTACTCCAAGGTCACAAATATTTTCTATGTTTTCTTCTAGAAGTTTTATAGTTTTAACTTTATATTTAGATCTATGATTCAATTCAATTTAATTTTCACATATAATATAAAGTCTACAAGGATGTACCAAAAATGTTAATAGATGTTTCTGAGTAACTGGTTTCTGAGAAATTTAAAAAATTTAAACCTTATTGCTTATCCATATATGCTAATTTTTCTACAGTAAGCATAAATTCCTTATCTATTCTCTTTTTTGTTTTTTTACTCTCTCTTAGATAAGATGAAAATTCAGAACTAAATTATACGCAGTTTTCACACATTTGTCCCGAAGTAAAGCGGAGTCAAGTATTCAATTTAAATTACCTGCTGATAATGGGGGAAATTTTTCAGAGCCTTGAAAAGTAGACAGGTGACCTCTGACAACAAACGAACAGGCATTCCCCTGGCCAGACCCTGGCGTGTTAAGTTGAGAGCACAAGCACTGGCTGTGAACTGCACTGGCAAATCCAGTGGATGGTTCCTCATTCCTAGAGCCACAAGCTGGAAATGAACTTGTTTTTAGTGGCTTATGATAACATTAGCATTCTTTATACTGTCTTGTGTTAGCTGGCAAAAATATTTGCTCATTGGCAAGACTAACAGATTATCCCTATCCTCAGCATTTATTTTTAGAACATCAGCAATACCTTCTAATCCAAATGCAGCCATTAACTAGCTGTGTGACTTCAGGCAAGTCACTTGCCTTCTCTGGACCACCATTTCCTCATCTGTGACTTCATAATCATTTACTTAGGCTCACATCATATAAGGCATTACAATAAGCACTACATGGAACACAAACATGAGTCACTTATAACCATAGTCCTTAGCATAAAACTTTGTGAGAGAAATAAGGTATATACACAAATAACATTGTGAAAGATGTCAAAACATGAAAAAAAAAAAAAGGAAAAAGCACCATAAAAAAGGCATAAATAAAGTGCTGCCTAAGGGAGTTACAGGGGAAGAAATTATTTCTGGCATGAAATCAAAGAGCTTAATTCCAAGAGCACAATTAGGCAAGGGTCTCAGATAGGAATGAACAAAAGCAGATGGAGGAGGGAGAAATCTGAATTTGAAAAGTGGTAAAACATAGCAGCAGAATGCTAACTAGAAGACAGGTTGTGGAAGACCTAGAACCTAAGTGTAAAACGAAGGTGTTGTGCCACACTTATACCACAGCTGCTCTAACATCCAGGGACAATGTGATTGATCTGTTTTGTCTATCAAATAGGGATAATCATCCCTACTGGTCTCAGCCATAGGTCTGCTGATACTCACATAGCCATGATTTTAAGAGAACAGATACCCTCACCCTGACAGCTGCATGAATTCATGGAGCTTAGAGACAGACCTGAGATATACTTACTTTTACTGTGGAAAATGACTTTTTCTAGATTGCTAAACTACCCTTAGGATTTCATTAGATTACCATTATCTGCAATTTAAAAACGCACAAACCAAAATAAATATGATCTTAAAAAATCAGATTCTTAGATATGAAAAGAACTTTTAGAGCATCTAACTCAATCTTGTTACAGATGGGAAACAAAGGTCCAGAGTTTTTTCTTTATATAGTACTGCTTTTAAGTTACGAATTAAATCTCCCATGGTATAAAAGCAGTCATATTTTTAAAGAAGTGCAAAGAATTACAAATAATAAAGACAAAGTGACTTTTAAGACTTTATTTTCATATTTCATTTAATTTTAAGTCATTGCAATTTTCTTTCCCAAACCACTTAATACTTTCCATTAGATTTAAAATAAATCCACCCTTCCATAAACCAAAGCAAGGTCTGACCCTATCAATACTGGTAATTTTACTTCATTCACAAAATACTTTAAATAGAAGATTTGGCTACCTTCAATTATTGTTATTTTGTTCTGTTCTTATTGGAGATACTGTCATCACTTTCTTTTAGAAAAACCAGATGTTAGATTTTACAGAGTAAATAAATAAGAAACAACATTTAGGGCACGGAGAATTCATGTTTATAGATAAGTAAGTCCTATTTAGCAAAATAGTACAAAGGTCCTATTATCCCTTTCACAAACTGAATTTTAAAAACTGGGGGATGGGCTAGGTATAGAGGGTTCAAACAAAAAAGGAAAACAACTGGACACAGACAACAGTATAGTGATTTGTGAAGGGGAGAGGGGTGGGTGGAGGTGAAGAGGGTATGGGGGGGATAAATGATACTGAATAAAAATAAAAAATGAAAAAAACAAAACAAAACAAAACAAAAGAAACCCTGGATGATTCAAGTTCATTCAGATACTCAAAATGAGATGATCTGGCAGTTAAGCCTAATACTGCTTTCCTTTCTCTATGAGGGCATTTTGATTCACTATAGAATGAGGCATACAAGTTACTATATTCAGTGTGTCTAGTGAACAACTTTAATGGAATCAAATAAGAAGAATAAAAACTACCTTTCTGAGGTATACTTACCTTTAAAACAGCAGGCATGGTTACCTGCATTGAAAATGTCTCTGTAAAGAGCCTGTAGAGAGCTTCCTTCGTAAAACAAGACCTGTTTCTGTACTGGTTCAATGCTTCTGAAATCTGAATCATATTGGCTTGTCCGGCAACCTGAAAAGCAAAGACATTACCAGTAGGTTTCACTGTTCATCTCCAAGTACAGGCTTTAGGGACCTCAAGTGTTCAAATAAATTTTTCCAGGTACTACTATGTAAAGCTGCTCTCATTCAATCATAAATCTAAGTAAGTGTTCTCCTCGACCTCATTGTGATAGATGGGTCCAGAGAGGTGAAGTATGCTGCTATATATAATAAAACCAATTAAATGGAGAAGCCAGTCTTAAACAAATGCCATCTCCTATAGGGCCTACAAGTATATTACAGTTAACACAACTGAATAATGAGTAGCATATAAATTTTTAAATAACCAGTAACCATGAATGCATACGTCTTCTAAGTACACAATAGGACAGACAATAAAAGACAAAAAGGCCACATAAAATAACTACAATGAAAAAGGAGTTGACCTTTTTCAGTAGTATTATTTTTACTTATTATTTATGTATTTCTTTTAAAGATTTATTTATTTACTTTTAGAGAGAGCGGATGGGAGGGAGACAGAGAGGGAGTGAAATATCTGTGTGTGAAACATCAATTGGTTCGTCCCTAACCAGGAACCTGGCCTGCAACCCAGCCACGATCCCTAACTGGAATCAAACTGGCGACCTTTTGGTTCGCAGGCTGGCAATCAATCCACTCAGCCACACCAGCTAGGGCTGTTTATTATTTATTTAATATTAATATAATTCTTCCTGGCTACCAATGAAGTAATAATTTCAAAAAGTCTAAGTTACCCTCCTGATCCAAACCACAAAATCAACAAGTAATGTAAATAAAACTAGATATGACAGGGAAAGGAAAGAGGAAAGGAAAGGAAAAGGAAAGAGAGGGAGAGAGAGATGAAGGAAATTTCAGGATCTGGAAAAATGAAAACAAAAATAACTCTTTCTCCACTTCACCGTGACTAGTAACATCATCATCCACCGAAGAAATCTCAAATCACTAAATTGATAGGAGAGTGCTTTTGAATTAGGAATCCAATAAATGTCAATAAATAAAAAGATTCAAACCAATTCCATGTAAAGCTCCTATAAGAGAATGTTTTAAAAAGCCAATCTATACATTTCAGCTGAAAAAGTTCTTCCTATAAACCAAAAAAATCAGAAGGAAATTGTTAATACAGCAGTTTAAACTGAATTAAATATTCTCAATTCGCATTTTGGGATATGAAAAAAATGTAAACAGAAGAAATAATTAAAAAGAACAAAAAAATGTAAACAAAAAGATAATGGGCTCATTAAATCAGGAAAGAACAAATCATATTAAATGTAAAAATTAAGTTACAAGGAAGGATTTAAATAAAAGTTTACTAACAAGAAGAAATGCAAGGAAACAAAAAAGGAGATTTTAAAAGTAAGTAAAAAGGATGTAAGATTGAGTGTTGATATAAAAGAAGACCAAGATCCAACATATATGTACTTGGAAGTTCCTGGGCAAGAAATGAACTAATACTTAAAACTATTATCAAGGGAAACTTTTCAGAAATATGAAGACCTAAATCAATACACTGGAAGAACCCACCAAGTACCTGGGGCATAATGTGCAACCTACTCTCAAATTATTCTACAAAAAAACCCTGTACATATAGAGAGCTGATATGATAAAATAAATGTGGCAAAATATTTCAAATTTGTAATATGAAAGTTAAAAATTATTTCAACACTTCCAGCCAAGATAGAGGGGTAGGCAGACACACTGTGCCCCCTCGCACAACCAAAAAGACAATTTAGAAACAAAAAACAACCAGTACTGGCAGAAAATTGAACTGTATGGAGGTCCAACAACCAAGGAGTTAAAGCAGACACATTCATCCAGACCGGTAGGAGGGGGGAGTCCGGTGGCCTGGTGGTAGGGGGCGAGGCAAAGCAGTGGCTGGCACACCCCAGAAGCACAAAGTGGCAGCAGTGGACCCAGAGAGGCGGTGGATTGTGGAGGAGTCTGGCACAAGAGACAGCTGGCAGACTAGGCAATCCCACATTCACATGCGAATAAATCAGGTGAAACAAAGGGGGAACAGGCCAGACCGCACAACCCAGGGTCCCACCTCAGGAAATAGACTCAAAACACCAACTGAAAACACCTGTGGGGGTTTAGATGCCCAGAGAAACTCCCAGCATCCCAAGAGAGTTCATTGGAGAGACCTACAGGGTCCTAGAATGTACACAAACCCACCCACATGGGAATCGGCACCAGAAGGGCCCAATTTGCTTGGAGGAAGCAGGGGAAGTGACTGAAATGTGGCAGACAGTGGAACAAGCACCATTGCTCCCTCTTGGACCCCTGCCCCACATACAGCGTCACGACCCAGAGACTTGGTTGCCCCATCCTGGTGAACACCTAAGGCCCCGCCCCTCACTATGCGTAACAGGTGTGCCAAGACAAAAAAAGTGGCCCAACTGAAAGAACAGATCAAAGCTCCAGGAAAAAATACAACTAAACGACAAAGAAATAGCCAACCTATCAGATGCACAGTTCAAAACACTGGTAATCAGAACGCTCACAGAATTGGTTGAATTTGGTCACAAATTAGATGAAAAAACAAAGCCTACGCTAAGTGAAATAAAGGAAAATGTACAGGGAACCAATAGTGATGGGGAAAAAACTGGGACTCAAATCAATGGAGTAGAACAGAAGGAAGAAACAAACATCCAATCAGAAAAGAATGAAGAAACAAGAATTTAAAAAAATGAGGAGGCTTAGGAACCTCCAGGACATCTTTAAATGTTCGAACATCTGAATTATAGGGGTAC
Source organism: Tonatia bakeri (assembly GCA_004024845.1). Taxonomy (NCBI): domain Eukaryota; kingdom Metazoa; phylum Chordata; class Mammalia; order Chiroptera; family Phyllostomidae; genus Tonatia; species Tonatia bakeri. The sequence continues at coordinate 528,941 of PVIA01000150.1, read as the reverse complement.
CAGAAGGAGAAGAGGAAGAGCAATAAGTGGAAAAGTTATTTGAACAAATGATAAAGGAGAACTTACTCATTCTGGCAAAGGAAATAGACTTCCAGGAAGTCCAGGAAACTCAGAAAGTCCCAAACAAGTTGGACCCAAGAAGGAACACACCAAGGCGCATCATAATGACATTACCCAAGATTAAAATGAAGGAGAGAATCCTAGAAGTAGCAAGAGATAAGGAGGCAGTTACCTACAAAGGACTTCCCATCAGACTGTCTGCTGATTCCTCCAAAGAGACCTTGTAGGCAAGAAGGGGCTGGAAAGAAGTATTCCAAGTCATGAAAGGCAAGGACCTACATCCCAGATTGCTCTATTCAGCAAAGCTTTCATTTAGAATGGAAGGGCAGATAAAGTGTTCCTCAGATAAGGTCAAGTTAAAGGAGTTCATCATCACCAAGCCCTTATTATATGAAATGTTAAAGGGACTTATCTAAGAAAAATACAAAAAAAAATGTACAGTAAAATGACAGCAAACTCACAATCATTAACAACTATACCTAAAACAAAAACAAAAATGAACTAAGCAAACAACTAGAACAGGAACAGAACCACAGAAATGGAGACCACATGGAGGGTTAGCAACAGGGGAGTGGGAGGAGGAGAGAGGGGGAAAAGGTACAGAGAATAAGTAGCATAGATGGTAGGTAGAAAATAGGATGAGGGTAAGAATAGTATGGGAAATGTAGAAGCTAAAGAATTTATAAGTATAACACATGGACATGAACTAAAGGGGAGGACTGTGGGTGGAAAGGGGGTGTGCAGGGTGGAGGGGAGTAAAGGGGGGAAAATGGTACAACTGTAATAGCATAATCAATAAAATATATTTAAAAAACAAAGAAAAATAAAAATTATTTCAAAAACAATTTTTAAAGTATTATACACTCATATGTGGAAGTTAATGAATAAAATGAACTAACAAGCAAAAGAGATTCATAGAAAGAGAGCAGGCCGACAGTTGTCTAGTGAAGCTGAGGAATGAGAGGGTGGAAAGACTGAGCAAAAAGAGGAGGAAGGGAGGGAGGCGGAGTAAGAGGGATGAGGGGAGGGGAGGAGTGTGGGGAGGGGGAGAGAAAGAGAACACTCATGGACAGGGAGAGCAGTGTAGGGATTGCAGGGGGAGGGGTGGAGGGAAAAATGGTGATGGGAAAAAGCAAATGAACAGGGATAGACAGACTAGATAGATAGATAGATAGATAGATAGATAAAAATATTATACACATACATCAATTGCCCAAGGACCCACACATTATTAAGAATCTGAACAAAGGATATATTCTAAGTGAACAACTGGGGAGTGGGAGTTAAGGGGTAGAAGGTTTGAGCAAAAAGGAAAAACAATTCATAGACATGGACAACAATGTGGTGGTGACTGCAGGGGTGGGGGGTATAAAGGGGTAAATGGTAATGAAAAAATATAATTAAAAATACAATTAAAAAAAGGAAAAAAAAGGTTTTGTGATCATCCAGATGTAAGAAGTGAAACAAAGGAAAAGCCTGAGCAAGACCAAACAGAGGAGCCCTGGGCTGGTGTGGCTCAGCAGGTTGAGTGTTGTCCCACAAACCCAAAGGTTGCTGGTTCAACTCCTGGTCGTGGGCCAGTCCCTGATTGGGGCAGGTGGTGTGATCGATGTTTCCCTTCCTTTCTTTTTCCCTCCCTTCCCCTTGCTCTAAAATAAAATCTTCCTTTTTTTTTTAAAAGACCAAACAGGAGACCAGATAGCCATTGTATCCTTCTCTTTCCTGGGCTTCCTGGAAATGCCACTACAGAACAATCCTCCTAAGGGATCTGTGCTGCATCCCACCAGTGGATCAATGAGAATTTCCTAGCAAATGAAAATGTTTCATGGCTTTTTTAATACTAATGGTGGGTATCCTTTCTGCCCATTTAATTTTTTTAAAAAATTAACTCTTAAAATATAGTTGACATACAATATTATATTAGTTTCAGGTGCACAAGTTATTGAACATTTATATACCTAATGAAGTGATCAAGACAAACCATCTAACAGCGTACAAACTTATTATTATATTATTGACTGTATTCTCTATGCTGTGTATTATATTTCTTGACTTATTTATTTTGTAACTGAAAATTTGTATCTTATTCACTCATTTTATGTATTAATTTATTTATTTTAGAGATAGGGTAAGGGAAAGAAAAGGAGAGGGAGAAAAACATCAATGTGTTATTGCCTCTTGCATGCCCCCCAGAGGGGAGCTGGCCCAGGCATGTGCACTGACTGGGAACGAACCAGTGACCCTTTGCTTTGCAGGCCTGCGCTCAATCTACTGAACCACACCAGCCAGGGCTTATTCACTCATTTTAAAGGAATTAAGTACATACATATTTCCCATTCTAATTTTGGGTGCAAGAATTAACATATTTGTTCTGTTTCAAAGTTTTCACTAACACTTAATTTTATCCATTTTAATGTAAGCAAACTTTTGATCAACCCAAACAAAAATATTTAGTATATTCTGCATCTAATTTGAAAGATATGCATTTAAGTAAAAGGTTTTCTGAAACACACCTTTTAAACTTACAGTAACTTACACTCCACAAAAGGCTGAATTAAATAAGATCTTTATGAATTAAGAACTTTATAGCTACTTAGTGATGGGAAGATTGTGATTTCTCCATCCCCCAATATCCAACACTGTACATACTGCATAATTTAAAAATTTCAAAATAAACTATGCTGACAGGTATTCCAGATAAGTTTACTGAAACAAAACTTACCACTTTCTGTTTTTGTACCTGCTTTAGTAGTTAGTATCTTAACTACATTACGGCACTTGTCCCATATTATTGTATACACCAAGTATTTATGTGCTAAAATCTATTTTTTTATCACTGTGGTCTTTTTGGATCACTGTGCTATTAATCTTAAACTGGCCTAGATGTACATTTCTGATATATAATTCTCTACTGTACATACTTAACTGCAAGTTCAACTTATATCTCTATTTCAAGTCTAATGATGTCTAACTGATGGCTTCAACCTTCGTTAGAGAGGCCAGAAAATTAAGAGGACTTTAAAATACAACAATTACTGTTTTCAAATTAAAGGAATAAAATGTAAAAACAGTAAGTACAAATCACTTTGTTCTCTCATCCTAAGAAGAATTACATAAGGTATAATCATGAAAGGTTCTTTTTAATTAGGCAGTGCTTCTGAACCTTGGCTGTACATTAGAATTACTGGGACCTTTTAAAATCTTGACTCCCAAATGGGCTCATGAACATGGACAACAGTGTGGTGATTGTGGGGGGGAGGGGGGGGAGGTATAAGAGGACTAAATGGTAATGGAAAAAAATACAATAAAAAATAGCCCTGGCTGGTGTAGCTCAGTGGATTGAGCGCGGGCTGCGAACCAGGCATCGCAGGTTCGATTCCCAGTCAGGGCACATGCCTGGGTTGCAGGCCATGTCCCCCAGCAACCGCACACTGATGTCTGTCTGTCTGTCTCTCTCTCTCCCTCTCTCTCCCTCTCCCTCTCTCTCCCCCCCCACCCTCTCTCTCTCTCCCCACCTCCCTCCCTCCCTTCCCTCTCCAAAAATAAAATAAATAAATCTTAAAAAAAAATACAATAAAAAATAAATAAATTTAAAAAAAATAAAATAAATATCTTGATGTTCAGGCCAAATCCTAAACATATTAAATCAGAATCTTTGGGGGGTGGTACATAAGTATCAGTATATTTTAAAGCTTCCAAAGTAATTAAAATGTACAACTGAGGAAAGGAACCACTGTTTTAAAAAAGAAATATTCTAGAACATAAATATTTAAATTATGCTGTTTTAAAAATAGCACCATGAGAGGCTATAAACTTATTCTAGCAACATTCAAAACTTTTTTTAAGGGTCTTTTAAAATTGCTTTGTGTCATATATTCACCAAAAATGCTGCTAACCATGCTGATCACCTGCCTTATTAATTATATTTAGCTGTTAATATAGGTGAAGAACACAAGTTTTAGAGTCACAAAGACTTGTGTATAAGTCCTAGCTATACCGTTTAATAGTTCTATGGTTGTAGACAAGTAGCTTAACCTCCCTGAGCTTTCATTCCCTCAATTGTAAAACGGGAGGATTAAAATAGAAAACAACATGCACAGTATGTCTGGCAAACAATAGGTGATATATAAATGACTGTACCGTATCATTGCGAAGCTAGACTAGAACACATGGTGGCCAGGACTGCATCTTTTTTAAGATTATATTTCTACAACCTACCACATAGCAGCAACACAATAATTGTTATGTTCCTCAAGGACTTATTATCTGTCCCTGGAACCACCATACCTAGATTTATTAAACAGAAGTTTAATAAAGGTTCTGAACAAATGAAACAAACTTATTTCAGATAAGAACAAACCCTCAAGCCTTGTTTTGTAGCAAAGAAGTCAGAATGACCAGCATCCGTAGCAAACAGTCCCACAAACTGCATCGTAGGCCGCTGCCGTATAAACAGTTCTACAGCTCCATCGGTGATGAAACTGCCCCCCGAAATATCCAGTGATACAAGATTAGGTAGAATATTCTTCTGCTGTAGCAAATGAAAAGCTAGATCTGATCTGAGTTCCCTGTGATCAGAAATATCAAGGTGAAGCAGACATTTAAGTTCTCTAATGACTGCAAGAATTTGTGGTTTGGTCATGGTCAGGCATTTCATATAGTGCAATGTGAGAGATCTGAGTCGATCCTTACAGGTAAGTAGTGCAGAGATGTCAGTGACCAGAGTACTAGAGATATCCAAGCTTTCCAGTTTTGGTAACTGAGAAACATTAGCCAGGTCTTCATTATGAAAAAAAACATTGAAAACACTTAAAACACGAAGACCAGTGAGCTGATGAAAGAACAGTAGTCTTGTATCTCGAGGGATGCTTGTCAAGTCCAACAGGAGACACCGGAGGTTTTGCCGGATCCAGCTATTGCTGCAGAGTCCATGTAAGATGTCTGGGGTTGCGAGGTCACCGCGCACTGCAGAAGCATCCAGTTCAATGAGTTTGTGATGGCAGAAAGCTTTTATGAATGCAGCTGTAGAGATTTTAGCTTTTTGAATATTGACCACCTTTAGTTTCATTTGGTCTCCTCGGAAAATGCTCGCTGTTCTATCAGTCAGCTTGCCTACAAAAGAACCAGAACAGGTTTGTAATGATAATTAAATCTCATGCCTTTTCTAAGAGACATCATGGCTGGTGAACTATGACGGATGCTAACAATGAGTACATTTGCTGCTTACTCTGTGCCAAGCATTGTTCTAAACCCTTTACTCAGATATCATTTACTCTTTGCAACAACTCTCTCTCTATATATATGTATAAAAAAACTATTCCTATTACCAGCATGTAGCTGAGCAAACTGAAGCTTAAAAAAGCTGAGTAAATTGTTCAAGGCCCAAATATGTGTCAGAATCAAGAATCAAAGCCATTTGGACTCCAGGGCTCAGTTTTATCTGTATCAATCTTGTTCAAAGAAAAAAGAACAAAATAGAGTACATTATTTTTAAGCAAATTAGTGGATAGCCTTGACAAAGCCATTTATCTCTCAGGGCCTCATTTTCCTCATCTATAAAATAGGTGGGCTGTACTAAACTCATTTAGAAAAGATTTACTAAGCATCTTCTTTATGTGAGATCCCATGTTAAACAATGGGCACACAAGGTAATTAGAAACCTGCAACCACAAGGAATTCAGGCTAGGGATGCATGTAAATAAATTCTTATAATAGTTAATTTTGTGAAAATATTTTTAAATTTATTTCTAGGGAGGGGGAAGAGAGGGAAAGAAACATTGATGGGCTGCCTCACTGGGCTGCCTCTTACTGCCCCCAACCAGGGACCTGGCCCACAACACAGGCATGTGCCCTGATCAGGAATCAAACTACCAACCTTTCAGTCTGCAGGCCAGTGCTCAATCCACTGAGCCACACCAGTCAGGGCAATAGTGTATCATATGTAGTGATGATCCATACCAGGTACTGAATTAGTACAGATGAGATTAACTTTCGGTAAAGATTTGAAGACTAAATATCACTTGGCCAAGAGGAAGGTGAAGGATAGAAGAATATGTCAAAGACATGGAGGCATAAAACAGATTATTCAGAACAACCCTAAAGTAAATTGGCACTACTGAAGCACAGTGTCCAAGGGAAGGCAGAGCTGAAAATGAGTAGAGAGGAAGGGAAAAGGTAGATGAGGCCTATATACAAAGCTAGCAAATTCAGACTCTAGGAACAACTCTAAAATTTTAAGCAGAAGAATGGTCATAATTATATTTTTAGAAAGACCAATTATGTGACAATGTAAAGGAATTAGGACAGTATTTAATGGGAGTGAGACTGAGCAAGAGATTACTAATAATTTTAATCAGAGATAAAAATGTAAACTAAGGCTGACAGACAAGATGGCTGAATAGGCTGGAGGAAAAGGACCGAGGAAAAAGTATATAAGCTGATTCCCAGGTTCCCGGTTTGAACTGGGCTAAGCTATCAAGACAGGAGGAAGGAAACTCTTATACTTCAGCTTTGAGGAGAAACTTAGTGCCTTCATTCATATATTTATTCAAAAACATCAAAGTGTTCACTGAATGCAAAGCGTTACGCTAGATGCCAAGAATGGTGAATGAGCCCTGGCTGTGAACCAAGGGGTCACGGGTTCAATTCTCAATCAGGGCACATGCCTGGGTTGCAGGCCAGTCCCCCAGTGGGGGGCGCATGAGAAGCAACCACACATTGATGTTTTTCTCCCCTTTCTCCTTCCCTTTCCCTCTAAAAATAAATAAAATCTTAAAAAAAAATGAATGGTGAATGAGAAAGACATGGCTCCTGACATCATGGAGTTTATTTACGCCCTGGAGGGAGAATACAACAGACACAAAAGAATACAGAATAAGCTCTGGCTGGTGTGGCTCAGTGGGTTGAGTGCCGGCCTGCTATCTGAAAGGTCACCAGTTCGATTCCCAGTGAGGGCATATGCCTGGGTTGCCCATCAGGTGTCCAGCTGGGGGCCTGTGAGAGGCAACTGATTGATGTATCTCTCACACACAGATGTTTCTTTCCCTCTCTTTCTCCTTCCCTCCTCCCTCTCTAAAAATAAATAAAATATTTTTAAAAAATTTTTAAAAATAATAAAAATCCCTGGTTGGTGTAGCTCAGTGGATTGAGCACAGGCTGCAAACCAAAGGGTTACCAGTTCAATTCCCAGTCAGGGCACATGCCTGGGTTGTGGCCAGGTCCCCAGCAGGGGATGCGTAAGAAGCAACCACACACTGATATTTCTCTCCCTCTCTTTCTCCTTCCCTTCCTCTCTCTCTAAAAATCAATAAACAAAATCTTAAAAAAAGAATCTTCTGTCACTCCGTATGGTGTGAAGAGGTAACAGTTAAGCTGAAACCTAAAAAATGTGAAAGGCAAAAGTAGCCATCAGTTCAAATAAAGAAAGAAGCTAAAGTCCTGATAAAGGGAAACAGCTTGGCTTTCTTTGTGAAATGTTTTGGTACTGAAGTCCTTGCTAATACAGTAAGATAAGAAACAGAAGTAGAAGATACAGACCAGGGAAGATATAAAACCATCTTTGTTCACAGATGACAAAATCATATATGAAGAAAATCTGAGAAGAAGCTCAAAAAAACTCTTGGAACTAATAAGTGATTATACCAAGGTTGCAGGATAAAAGGTTACTATACAAAAGTCAATCGTATTCCCATATACCAACAATGAAAAATGGAATTTTAAATTAAAACATAATAGTATTTACATTAGCACTCAAAAACAATGAAATATTTAGATATCAATCTAACGAAATATGTATAAGAGCTACAAGGAAAACTATAACACTCTGATAAATGAAACAACTTAGAACTAAATAAGTAGAGACATATTCTGTGCTCATGGACAGAAGACTCAATATTGTCAGTATATCAGTTTTTCCCAACTTGATCTACAGAGTCAATGCAATCCCAATAAAAATCTCAGCAAGTTATTTTGTAGATACCAAGAAACTGATTCTAGGTGACAGAATAAACATTAAAAAAAAAAAAAAAAAGACAGAAACTGATTCTAAAGTTTATATGGAGAGGCAAAACACCCAGAAATAGCCACATGGTATTAAAAGAAAAGAACAAAGTTTGAGGGCTGACAATACCCTACTTCAAGATTTATTATAAATCTACAGTGATCAAGACAATGTGGTGCTAATAAAAATAAGAGACAAACGGCCCTGGCTGGCGTAGCTCAGTGGATTGAGCGCGGGCTGCGAACCAGGCATCGCAGGTTCGATTCCCAGTCAGGGCACATGCCTAGGTTGCAGGCCATGTCCCCCAGCAACTGCACATTGATGTTTCTCTCTCTCCCTCTCTAAAATAAATAAATAAAATCTTAAAAAAAATGATTTAAAAAAAAATAAATAAGAGACAAACACATCAATGGAACAGAACAGAGAGCCCAGAAATATAGCCACATAAATATAGTCAACTGATCTTTGAAAAAGGAGCAAAGGCAATTCTGTATAGCAAAAATAGTTTCTTCAACAAATGGTGCTAGAATAACTGAACATCACATTAATAAAAAATGGATCTAGCACTGGCTGGTGTGGCTCAGTGGACTGAGCATGGGCTTGTGAACCAAAGGGTCGCTGGTTCAATTCCCAGTCGGGGCACATGCCTGGGTTGCAGGCCAGGTCCCCAGTAGGGGGTGTGTGAGAGGCAGCTACACACTGATGTTTCTCTCCCTCTCTATCTCTCTTCCTTCCCCTCTCTCTGAAAATAAATAAATAAAATCTTTAAAAAAAAATGGATCTAGACACAGACCTTATATCCTTCACAAAAATTAACTCAAATACAAAACTATAAAACTCCTAGAAGGTAACATAGGAGGAAAACCTAGATGATCTTGAGTGCAGTGATGCCTTTTTAGATAAAACACCAAACACATAATCCATGAAAGAAATAGCCAAGAAGCCGGACTTCATTAAAATTAAAAACTTCTGCTGTATGAAAGACAGCATCAACAGATCTAGAAGACAAGCCAGCCTGGGAGAAAATAATTGCAAAAGCTCTATCTAATAAAGGACTTACCCAAAATATACAAAGAACTCTTATAATTCAACACCAAAATATCCCAACTATAAAATGGACCAAAGACCCTAACAAACACGTCACCAAAGAAGATATACAGTTGGCAAATAGGCATATGGAAAAATGCTCCACACCATGTCATCAGGGACATGCAAATTACAACAATAAGATATTACTCCAATGCCTATTAGAATAAACAAATCCAGTACACTGACAGCACCAAAAGCTGGGGAAGGTATGGAGGAAAAGTAACCCTGATATTGCTAGTGGGAATGCAAAATGGTACATTCATTTTGGTAGATAGTTTGGCAGTTTCTTATAAAACTAAACATATTCTTACCATATGATCTAGCAATCACATTCCTTGTTGTTTACCCAAAGGAGCTGAAAACATGTCTATACAAAAACCTACACACAGGTATTTACAGTAACTTTATTCATAATTGCCAAAACTTGGAAATAACGAAGACATCCTTCAGTAGCTGAATGAATAAATTGTGGTATATCCAAACAAGGAACTTTTTTATTCAGCACTACAAAGAGTTATCAATCTACAAAATACCTGGAGAACCTTAAATGTGCATTACTGAGTCAAAGAAGCCAATGTGAAAAAGCTACATACTGTACAATTCCAACTACACAAAACTACGGGGACTCTATAAAGATCAGTGGTTGCGGGAATGGGAGGGAGAGATGAATAGGCTGAGCCAGAGGATTTTTAGTGCAGTGGAAATACTCTGTATGAGTTAGAACGATGGATACATGTCATCATAATTTTGTACAAATCCATAGAATGCACAACACCAAGCATGAGCCCTAAGGTTAATTATGGACGTTAGGTGACTATGGTATGTCAATGTAAGGTCATCCTTGGTAAAAAAAATGTACCATTCCTATGAGTGATATTGACACTGGGGGAGGGTATGTGTATGTGGGGTAAGATTAATGAAATATCTGTGTATCTCATTCTCAATTTTGTTGTAATCCTGAAATTGCTCTAAAAAAGATCTTGAAAAACACACACATATACAGGGTCCAGCAGAAGTAAGGCCTGCTTGAAGTGTGCTTAGAAGGGTAATAATATGGGTGTAATAATTTATAGTTTTAATTTGAACATTTCACCTAAAATGTCATATGGTATCCTTAAGTGTGATATTGTTATGTTACAGAATTACATGCTTATGATTTTGTAATAAACAATCTTGTAATACAAAAGGGGTGTTATTTGTGCCAGCCTGTGTGTGTGTGTGTG